>BFEA01000116.1:2493234-2504019 GCA_003427395.1 Chara braunii
TGCATGTGTGTGACGTGTGTGTGCCTGTGTGTGTGTGCATGTGTATGTGAGAGTAAGTGTATATGTATATGTGTGTGTGTGTGTGTGTGTGTGTGTGTGTGTGTGAGAGAGAGAGAGAGAGAGAGAGAGATCTGCAGCCTTGGAAAACAAAAAAAGATGATAATGTTCTATTTGAAGACAAGAGTTTTTTCTTTCCAAATTCGAATAGAAAAGCATCCTATCCCTTAAGTAGCATTGGCCAGCGGGGGGAGGTCGATGGTCCGCTGCGCTCCAAAATCGGGCTGAAGTTTTGGTGCGGGCCGACGGATGAAGGTGATCGAGGGCGGGGGGGCATGCAGAGCGGTGCGCGTACCGAATTGTTCACAGCAAGCGGCGGGCATAGACGCGATGGAATATCTTGAAGCGACCGCCGTCGAGGACTTCTTGTCTCTTTTTCTTTTTCGTTTTGTTTTGTCTGTTTGAAGTTGCGAGGATATTCTTTTTCTTTTTGTTCTTCGTTTTATTTTTTTACTTTTTCTTTCGTCGTCACGGTGTCGTGCGCATCAGTCCCGTAGAGGGACCCTCCCGGCCACGTCATGCAGGACTTTGCAGGATTTCGTCGTAGAGCGCGATTTGCCACTTCGGACGAGTGCGCCAGCCGTACCTCTCGCGAGCCCCTACGACAGGATAGGGCCACGAGAGGAAGTTGTCACCATCTCTTGGGTGGGCATATCCCCGCCGAGCTACCGAACCACATGTGAAAGCTTTTCATATGCAATCGCAGAAGTGGCCCGGCCGAGGGCGTTTCTCGTTCGCTGTAGCATAGGGGGTACGCGCGGTTAACGCCCCGCAATCGAACCCGCACGTGAATCAACGCATTGCGGGGTTGAGGTCCCAAACACGACTCGTCGTCGGTTGATTAGGACGCATGCCACTCACCACGTGTTACACCGCACAAAAATTAAAAATTCACTCAAAACAAAACTCTCCTAGTCCCTTCAGTATCCAACCTGTAACTTTTTAATACGGAGATCGCTTAGGCGTCGCGCGCGGGACTCAAGATAAAACTACGCGGACGCTAGGTCTTTCTCATATCGACTAGCAATCCAAGCGTACGCACGCAGTCGCAATGATGGAGTACTATGTAGTACCCATAATCACGCGACCCTCGATAGTCTCGGGGGTCACGTTTCGACACGCAAGTTTTGGTTGACACGTGCCTTGAGGGGTAAATCTCTCGACGGTAGATAACCGTCAAGGCGATTGATCACCACACCCTCTTCTGCACCCTGCGGAGAGTGGGTGGTACACAAGTTTTGGCCTGTGCTGACAATCAACTCTCGTGGCCTTGTAGGCAAGCTCCATCATCCAAGGTCTGGAGAGAAATTTAGGGGGTTAACTTTAACGACTATCACAGACTTCATCGTCCAACTATAATAATTCTAAAAAGCAAAAAGGTAAAAAGGGGTATCATTTTTTTCTCAATGCAGAACTTATTTAATTACTAAGCACGACCCCAATGGGTCGCGCTGGAACAAGAAACATGATATAAAAGTTATGAGATAGGAGACGATCACTCTCACAATCACGATGTGGGTTTTTTCAAAAATATATATATATGATCATAAACAAAATCAAGTCTGGAATCCAGTTCACAGAAGATACCTGCAATCACATCAAATATCCACAACGACATAGCACACATTACACAGGGTCAACATCAACCATTCTCTGCACTCACACCCCTTTGCCTTATTCACACAAACCCCAACCTTTGTCCAACCTTTCAAAATAAAATACTCGGTCCTTTTGAAATGACCATTCAATAAAGTCCGGGTAAAAACCCAAAAGAAACATTTCAATCTACAGGGGCTAAGGCCTTTAGGTTGAGTAGCGAGAACGAGTTAAAGTTGAGCTGGAAATCGATCTTTTATCAAAGGATAACAAAAGATGATCCTCATAGGATCAGCTTGAAGTTAGCCAAGACTTGAATCGATCAGAATAAATGTGACATGCAATGCAACACAGACCGGTGCCCAAGTCATGCTTATGTGATCATGAATTGAACCTACCTTCCTAACTGGGCTTTGATGTTTGTCTAAAAAAATGTCAGAAATTTTGGTAATGTATCCCCTAAATGAGGGCAGACTATCGAATTCTCAAGTTCTAAAATATCCTAACTCCTCTAAAACACAAAAAAATTTGGTCGCGCTTCCCGTAGGAAAAGAGTCTTCCCAGAATTTATACAAAGCGAAATACAAGATAAAAACTAACTCTAACTTTTACAAAGTCAATTTTTGTCTAACTCCCTTAATTAGTAAAATTTTGGCAGCATCTCCTTTAAAGGGGTAGGCTTTCCATATTTATACTAAGTCATATACGAATTCGGTCAAAAAAGTTGAATTTGTAAAATGCAAAATTTAACTAACTCCCTGGATTTGCAAAAATTTTGACAGCGCTTCCCGTAAGAAAAGTGTCTTCCCAAACTCTATACAAAACCAAAAATATAAAATAAATTCAACCCAGAAAATGTTGAAATTGAACTAAAAATAAATTTAACAAAAAAAATGTAGGAATTGAACTAACTCCTATAACTCCAGCACACATCAAAAAGAATACCCAAGAGATAATCCTCACGAACATACACAGGTGAGTGCAACAACATCCCTCATCAACCCTCAGGTTCCTTCCGAGATCACATAGTTCGTTCCAAACCCTCGTTATTTTCTTTTACCCTTTCTTATATAGGACATAGGATCAATCAACCAAACTTATGAATGTGACTGACCTGCCAGTTTATATGACTAGGCCACACCAACTTATGGTGCCCTAGCGTAGTAACACAAATAAATGTAAGGCATAGGTATAAGCCACTCTAACTTATGGTGTGATCAGTTTTTGCCTAGACGATCGGGGTAGGTTTTCCATATTTATACTAAGTCATATACGAATTCGGTCAAGAAGTTGAATTTGTAAAATGCAAAATTTAACTAACTCCCCGGATTTGCAAAAATTTGGGCAGCGCTTCCCGTAAGAAAAGTGTTTTCCCAGACTTTATACAAAACAAAAAATATAAAATAAATTCAACCCAGAAAATGTTGAAATTGAACTAAAAATAAATTTAACAAAGAAAATGCAGGAATTGAACTAACTCCTATAACTCCAGCACACTACGAGTATTTAAAGCGACTAAGTTATCAAAAAGAATACCCAAGAGATAATCCTCACGGACATACACAGGTGGGCGCAACAACATCCCTCATCAACCCTCAGGTTCCTTCCGAGATCACATAATTCGTTTCAAACCTTCGTTATCTTCATTTACCCTTTCTTATATAGGACATAGGATCAGTCAACCCAACTTATGGATGTGACTGACCTGCCAGTTTATATGAGTAGGTCACACCAACTTATGGTGCCCTAGCTTGGTAACACAAATAAATGTAAGGCATAGGTCTAAGCTACACCAACTTATGGTGTGGTCAGTTTTTGCTTAGACGATCGACATAAGGCGTATGATCGGGCCGCACCAACTTATGGTGAGGCTGACCAGCCTGAACGTTTGACATACACAAATAAACTGAACTCCTCAACTTATGAGGGATCAGCCTTTGCCTGAACAACAACAAAAGGCATATGACTAGAACACACCAACTTATGATGTGCCCAATCATCCCAAACAGTGACATATATCGTAGAACCAGGATACCCAACTTATGAGTAGTATAGCCCAGCCTAGACGAAACCACACGTGCGAAAGACTGAACAGCCCGCAACTTATGCGTTCACCCAGCCTCCACAACACAACCACATTCAATAAGGAAGATCACAAGTTATTTCTGCCTTCAGGCGAATGGTCAGGTTATCTCAACTCATGAGGATGCTCATACAAACGTCAGCTTATGTTTAGAAAAAAAAATAGTCAAGTTTTATATTTTTTTTTTCCCTTTGTATTATAAGGGGCATATGACTAATTACCTAACTTACGAATGAGTCAGTCTGCCCAAAGTTACCTCTCAATTTTGTACTATGAATCTTATTTCCTTTTCTGCTTTGTCTGCTACCAGCTTATATGGCTAGATCTCCCAACTTGTGGTGTCTCGCCTGCCAATGATATACTTAATATATAATTATATCATATTGTATACTCTGGTTCCATTTATGTTTGCGACTCATGACATGGTCACACCAACTTATGGTGTGACTAGCCTGCCAGAACAAGTAAACGTAAGGCATAGGACTGAGCCACACCAACTTATGGCGTGACCAGTTTCTGCCTAGACAATCAACATAAGGCGTATGATCGGGCCGTACCAACTTATGGTCAGGCTGACAAGCCTGAACATTTGGCATACACAAGGAACTGGACCACCTCAACTTATGAGGGGTCCAGCCTTTGCCTGAACAAACGATGAGAGACATATAACTAGACCACACAAACTTATGGTGTGACTAGTCAGCCTAAACAATGACATATAGCGTAGAACCAAGCTACTCAACTTATAAGTAGTCTAGCTCCGCCTAAACAAGCAACATGTGCGTGTAGCCGAGCAGCCCGCAACTTATGCGTTCACCCAACCTCCGCAACTCAACAACAAATAAAGTCACATTTTCATTGTCCGAATTCACACAAATAATTTGAATTCTCATACACACTTGTTAACTTAGCCCCTTTTCATATCATGTCCTGAAATGAAACCAACCAAAAGTAATAGCTTTCTTAATCGTACTTGCAGGTACACAATAGCAAAAAGGTAATATAGTTTAGGGGATGGGATCACACGCGTAAATCGATCCTTATACCTGAGTGTTCCTTGCCTCCAGAACCCCGCCTGGGCTTGGGCAGAGCTCCCGCAATCGGTGGGTGGACCTCCCACAAGGTCTTGCTGCTGTCCTACAAGTTGGAATCCCGTGTGCCGCCTTCCTCTCGTAACCTTAGACTAGACTTAGAGTAAGAAGGGCAGAAGGAGGGGTTTCAGACGCTCGAGATACAAGAGAGACATAGACTTAACTTGCAGGAGAGGGCCTTGAGATCTTCGATCGCCTGAGGGTGACCATAAAGAATGCAGTGAAGTCGCTGCGTGTTGCCCCGTGCGTTCAAAGTGCACCGCGGTGTTCCATTCCTACTTTAGCTGCTAATTTGTCCCTGTCCTCTGAGTATCTAGCCGTCGATTTGGCCAGGCTCCTTCAACTCTCTAAACGGACAGCAAACCTTCCTCTAAAGTACTGCAGGTCTAGGTTCACACATGTGGTTCAACAGTCTTATGCGTGCATCAACCGAGAAGCCTACCAGTCTGCAAAAAATGTGGAGGGATCTCCTACAAGAACGGATGGAGGTACACCACCACCTGGGTCCGATCAGCACCCCAGTTCGGTACCGTGGCTAAACTTTCGGTTTGATCTGCACTGCCAGACCTTCGAGGTTGGTACTCCTTCCCCCAATCTTTTCTCATCCTTCGTTCACTCCTACTGCCCTTCTCCTCAGGCTCAACCTCATATGTGCCCCACTTCCTTCAAATGCACAAAATGAGTCCCAATCCCCCGCTGATCCGCATTAGCCTGTTCTCTGAAGCATTAGCACAGGATTGCTCCTTTTTCCCTCTCTCATTCTCTCTGTTTTACACACACACCTATCTCAGTACAACGCCTTTCGTTGCTCACAATTTCAGCCTGATCCGTATTCTATTTGCTTGGCTTGTTCCTCACGGCTTTTCTCTTTCTCTATGAGCAATGGCATGCTTGCTCATTCTACCTTCCCTAACGGACTTCAACATAGGAATGTATCAGGCCGGTAACGTGGCCAGGTACAAACGGATCAGGAGAACCAAGCAAGGGACTGAATGAAAAAGAAACCAGTATGCAATCACGATAGGCATCAGCGGCAACTAACACAACGAACACACCGATTTGAGGATGAGCATCACGACCACTAGAGCAGGAACGAGTAAAAAACATACCACGGCCAGCACAATGATGGCTGCGAGGTCGTGCAGCATCGGGAGATAGGTCCCATTCACAACCACCAGTACGAGGAGCGTGGATCGACGTGCATCAGCTTGACGATGATAATGAAAGTTATGGCCAGCCTCGATCCCCATACTGGCGCGTGCGTCTATGGCCGCCCCTCAGTGCCCTCACTACTTACCAAATGTGCAAAATGAGAATAAATCTTCCACTGGTTCATGGGCAGATACACTGCCTTCAAACCCTGCGCACAGAGAGATAAGGAGAGAGGTTACTTCCATCGATGGGCTGGGCAAGATCGAAATGAAAGCGCCGATAGAATATGGCAATATACACTACTTTTCCAACCGTACGCGCAGAGATATTGCTAGCAGCTATTTCCATCGTTAGGGTGGGAAAATTTGAAATGAAATCTTCTGCTTGGAAACGAGCAGATACATGCCCTTGTAAAAATGGTGTCGTAGCTCGCCGTTTGGTTCCTCCCGCATAGCCAGTTCTCGGTGGCTCCCCTTCCTCTCCTCTCTCTCTCTCTCTCTTTCTCTCTCACTCACACACACACACACACACACACACACACCTGGCTATCTTCTTCCTTCGTTAGTTCCCCCGCTGCCTTCGTTATCTTCCCTGTCTCCTTCCCGATTCCGCCCGTTTTCACTAACACCCCGTGCAGCCTCTACTCAATACGGCACAAAAACGAACTTCTAATCCTCAATTCTGACACTGCCATTAGATTCGCCTTAGCTTAAAACCTCGGATTCTGCTTTTAGTTTGCCGAAATCCGTTAAGAATCGAGGGAGCTATGCATTTTTCGCCCTTGTCACCTTCTCTTCTTCCCCACTGCCATCTTCGACATCTTCTTCGAATGCACTTGGCGCCTTTCCCCGTCCAGGTTCGTTCACCTTTTTGTCCCCGTCCAGGTCCGTTCACCTTTTTGTCCCCTTTCTCCTTCACATTTTCTTCCACTATACTCCACCATTCGCCGTTCCGTCTTCACCACCGTGCTCGCCCTGTCCAAAAACCTTTATTAAATTTTAGGATCTTCCCTCACCTGTTTCCATTAAGAAAATGATCAGGATCTGAGTTTCTTCATCTCCTACCCGCCCACTACTTTCTTTCCTACGCGCACCTCCATTCCTTTCTAACTTTCAGGATAAAGCTCTAATGACTAACTCCACCATCGATCTCGCCCTAGCCCCAAACCACTACCTAACATCTCTCCTTGCTCGTTGTCATCGAGAAACGAGCGAGGTCAGCTGTTTGCACCCCTGCTTACTCCCCATCTCCGCCTTCGTCAATTTCGTCTCTTCCGCCCGCTTGATACTTCTGCAGCGCCCTATAGCAATCGGTCCCTCATCGGCGTGTGACCATCCTCCAGCCATCCTGCGGGAAACCTTAGAGGGAACCAACTACAAGATGTTTCGAATAGTCTTCCGCCCCTATGCCCAAGTCTGACGAACAAATCACACACCTGTGTCTCTGCGTGTCTCTTTCCTTAGCGCCTTTGCGCTTGGACGGTGCCAACCTGCGCGCTAACCCAAACAGACAGCAGGACGATGGTCAGTCAAAATCCGCTAAGGGTTGCGTATCAACTCCCCTGCCAAGTCTGCTAGCCCCGAACATAGGTTCAGCGCCATTCATTCCCACGCCCCGATGAGTAGAAGGGTGCGGCCCTGCTGCAGAGCCTACAGCGTAAGCCTGAGTGAAACGGATCCCGGTGCAGATCTTGGTGGTAGTAGCAAATATTAAAATGAGAGCTTTGAGACCCAAGTGGAAAAGGGTCCCATGTGAGCGGTTGTGCACAGTCTGCGCCCTCCGCCACTGTGTCCGGGACACAGTTCATCGTCTTTTGGGTCCCAACCGGGCATGCTCACACTCAAACCTCACACAGCAAAAAGTGGGACAGGGCATCCCCACATTCAAACCTTTCTTAGCAGATCAGGGTTGGCAGATGGTGTACTGTGGAGGGTTCTCGCCGCTCAGGTTTCATCCGCCTCATGGTATGCACATTGAATTCCCCGGCCCGTGTTTCAATAGTTCATGGGCGTATCAATTGAGCTACGCCCGCTGGTCCCTGCAAACGATCCCGATACCAATACTGGTGTCGCGTCCCAGAAGCGGGACGGACAACTAAAATAACTAAGAAAAATTGGTGTCGCGTCCCAGAAGCGGGACGGACAACTAAAATAACTAAGAAAAAAATAAAAATAGAAGTAAAAATAAAAATAAAATACAAACATCGGGAACCGGTGCTTTGGGGAGGGGAGCCCGTCGTTGCCCCTCTCAGTTCCGTCAACCGGGCCCATGGACGGGCCGACAACAAAACCAAGGGGAATAACCCCGTTGCGCCTTCAACCCCTCAGCATCTTCAATCGTTCCAATGCTTCATCACTGTCGGTCGTTGCCTCCGACCCCAATACCTCTGCTTTGAAAGTCCAATGCCGTAACCGATAGTGCTAGGCCCAAGTTTGAGCTTAGCATTAGCGCACACCGATGTAAGTGGGTACCACGCGGTGTGTGGGTCCACTTAAGCGTTCCAAGGCCACACCTCGCCCGTCAACTAAGTGCACAACCGTCAACCTCCCACGTCCACCACGCGGAAGTCCTTGCTCACACTCTATTTCTTGTCACACGTTCAATTACTGCCCAAAGGCCATACCACTGTCGATGACGTCTTCCGTATGAGCGCAGGCGCACTACGATCATTTTCCAAATAAAAGAAAAATCCTTCCTAGTTTTAATCAAAGCCAAAATTTTGCCAGCAGAAACGCGGCCTCTATAACATCAAGAATAAAATTCATCACGCGCGCCTCAAAATGGCGCGCTTACACACTTTTTTCTTCTAGTCAACAATTCAGTCAGCGTGAACAAAACATAACCGCGACTCGTGCAGTGTATTCAAATTTCGAACGAAGCTTATCTTTTGTCACTTGCAAAAACCAAGGTGGATACCCTTATACGGGTATTCGCGTTGTCGGACCAAATACCCTTACAAAGGTATTTGGCCATGCTTTTGTAGTCGACACAACGACGACATCAACTACCAAGATGGGGCCGGTCTGAAATGAGAAGGGTGTGCATGCCTTAGCATAACACTTGAAACGATTTCCTCGGTCATTGAGTCTGGGGCAAATCGGTGAGAAAACTTCGAGAGTACGCGTGCAAGTTGTTATGAGGTGCGCTGTGATGGTTAGGATCGGGAGTAATACCCTCCGACCGAAAAGGTCGAGGGGTTGATTGGGTTAGTGCTGTGTTGGGTAGATCTGCGACACACACTGGGACTTGGGTTGGTACTTGTCTACCTACCAGAACTGGGCCTCTAAAAAACACCAACTTTTGTCTTCTTCGGCTCGGCCTCGAGCAACCGACACATCTACCTCTACTTGATGTGGTACCGGCCTACCTGCTACGTGATTGTTTCCAGCTGCTCTTAAGTGCCGTGGCCTCTCTCCCCGCCACTTGAGTGTTTTCCCCACCGTGACCCTCAATGTCACGGCCACAGGTAAGTACCAGCCCTTCGGGCCTTCCGATCAACCAAGTGTCCGTGGGAGTCACACACACACACTCAAGCCGACAAGCACTCAGGCAGGCATACAGACCAGCACGCGTGCACTCACGCACAGACTTAGAAACGGGCTCAGGCCACTGGTTGGACTGAGCCCCGTTACTCTACTTATACATGAGTTGCTCCTCTTCATACGGAAGTAGGAGGTAGCTCAGTGGGTTTCGGTGCAGATTAACAATCAGGTGACTCGCGGATCAAATCCATCCTACCCCGAGCTAACTCCTTTTGATTAGGAGCTCACATTGGTCTTTTGGTATCCCGCCTTCAGACGGCTGGGGCTTGAGCCCGTGACTTTCATTTCGGAAATAGTTACAATTGAGTTTGTTGTGACAGTTGGCACAACGAAGTAGTTGACAGTTGGATTCCGATCAATTATTTATTATTATTATTTATTTATTATGGTATTAGCTAGATTTGTTTTTTTTTGTTTTATTAGATTTTTATTTTTTGTTTTTCTTTCGACTCCCGTAGTTGCTCGTTGTGGATTCATTTTTAGGAATCCACAGCCAAAACCAAGGCAGGTTCGGTCTAACAGCTCATTTGAGCTACGGGCTGGCCTAGGTCGCAAGCAACTGTCCGCTTTGCGAAGCTACAGGAAGCAAAACGCAGCAAGGAGCGAGAGGAAAGCGAGATAGCGCATGGGAGGAGCAGGAAAGAAGGTGACTGGGAGCACGGGAGAGGATGGCCTCACGATGAATACAAAGAGGACGCGGGACTGATAACGACCATTTCGTCAAAATGGACATTGTTTATTTTTTGAACGAAATTGAAACTGAGTTTTTTGGTCAAAAACTCGTCAAAATTTGTTGTTCCCGAGGGTCCAGTGTTTGTACCTGGTTGTACATGGACCTAGCTTGAGACCAGGCACCTCCAGGCAGGAATGCCTGAGGCTTTTAGCAATAGGATGAAAAAAATCGAATGAAACTAATCGCTATAACATAAAGATCTACACTACTATGTGAGTGCGCGTGTGTGTGTGTGTGTATGGGCTTGTGTATGAGTGAGTGTATGCAGTTGTGTGTGTATGTGTGTATGTGTGTGTGTGTGTGAGGAAGAGATAGAGAGTGAGCAGGCGAACGTACCCATAGAGAGAGTGTGAGAGAGGGAGATAAGGGGGGGGATCGACTTTCCCCATTTGAGTGGAACCTGGCTTGGATTGTGGCCGGGTACGGTGCAGGAGGAGGAAGTGCGCAGAGGGAGGAAGGTGATCGCGTGGAAGAGGAATGTGCAACAAGAAGAAGAAGAAGAAGAAGAAGAAGAAGAAGAAGAAGAAGAAG
>BFEA01000116.1:2511598-2529937 GCA_003427395.1 Chara braunii
TCTACTCTACGACACTATAGGATGCTCTACTCTACTCTACGACACTATAGGATGCTCTACTCTACTCTACGACACTATAGGATGCTCTACTCTACTCTACGACACTTTACTCTACTCTACTTCATAACTTTCTTCTATACTCTACGACACTCTAGGACACTCTACTCTACTCTACAACACTATACTCTACTCCACTCTACGACACTCTACTCTACTAAGCGACACTTTACGACACTCTACTCTACTAAGCGACACTCTACGACACTCTATGACATTTTACTCTACTCTACAAACACTGTATTCTACTCCAGTCTACGATACTCTACTCTACTCAGCGACACTCTATAACACTCTACTCAACTCTACTCTACTCTGCGACACTCTACTATACCCTATGACACTCTACAATAATCTACTCTACGACACACTATTCTACTTCACTCTACTCTGCGACACTCTACTCTACTCGACTTGTCAACACTCTACTATACTTGACGATATTCTACTCTCCTCTACTCTCCTCTACTCTCCTCTACTCTCCTCTACGACACCCCACTTTACGACACTCTACTCGACGATACTCTACTCTATGATACTTTACGACACTCTACTCTACTCTACTCTACTCTACTCTACTCTACTCTATGACACTCTTATGTACTTTATGACACTCTAGGACACTCTACGACACTCTACTCTACTCTACTCTACTCTATGACACTCTTATGTACTTTATGACACTCTAGGACACTCTACGGCACTCTACAAAACTCTACTCTACTCTACTCTACTCTATGACACTACTTTACTCTATTCTACTCTCCGACGCTACACTCTAATCTACCCACTCTACACTACTCTACTCTATTATACTACACTCTACTTTACTCTAAGACACTCTACAATACTCTACTCTACGACACTCTACTCTACTCTACTCGACGACACTCATCGACATTTTCCGACAGTCTATGACCCTTTACGACACTCGACTCTACTCTATTCCACTCAACTCTACGACACTCTATGACACTTTACTCTACTTTACGACATATTACTTTACTCTACTCTACGATACTGTACTCTACTACGACAATGTACTCTACTATACTCTGCGACATTTTATGACATTCTACGACACTCTACGACACTCTACGACACTCTAGGACACTCTACTCTACTCTACGACACTCTACTCTGCTCTACTCAACTCTACGACACTCTATGAAACTTTACTCAACTCTACGACACTTTACTCTACTCTACGACATTCTACGACACTCTTTTGTACTCTATGACACTCTACAACACTCTACGACACTCTACGACACTCTACAAAACTTTACTCTACGATACGCTACTTTACTCTACGACACTCTACTCTACTCTACTATACTCTACGACACTATACTCTACTATACTCAACTTTACGACACTATACGACACTCTACTCTACTCTACTCTACTCAACTCCACTCTACTTTACTCTACTCTACCCACGTTACTCTATTCTACTCTACTCTACTCTACTCTACTTTATTCTACTCTACTCTACTACATTACACTCTACTCTACTGCACTCTACTATACTCTAAGACACTCTACAACATTGTACTCTACAACACTACTCTACTCTACGGCACTTTACACTACTTTACGACACTCTACTCCACTGTACGACGCTCTACTCTACTCCACAACACTCTACGATACTCTAGGACATTGTAGGACACTGTACTCTACTCTACGGCATTGTACTTTACTCTACTCTACAACATTCTATTATACTCTAGGACATTGTACGACACTCTACTCTACTCTACAACATTGTACTGTACTCCACTATACAACACTTTACTGTACTCAACGAAACTTCACGACACTCTACTTTACTCTACGACACTCCATAACACTCTAATGTACTCTGTCACACTCTACTCTACTCTATGACACTCTACAATACTCTACTCTACGACACTCTACTTTATTTTACTCTACTCTACTCTACTCTACGACACTCTACTATACAACACTCTACTCTACGACAATGTATTGTACGATACTCTACGACTATTCTATTCTAATCTACTTTACTCTATTTTACTTTACGACACTTTACGACACTCTACGACACTCTACGACACTCCACTTTACGACACTCTTTTGTACTCTATGATACTTTACCACACTCTACAAAACTCTACTCTACTTTGCTATACTCTACGACACTTTACGACATTCTACTCTAGTATACTCTACTCTACGACACGATACGACCCTCTACTCTACTCGGCTTGACGAAACTCTACTATAATCTACCCACTCTACACTACTCTACTCTACTCTACTGTACTCTACTCTACTCTACTCTACTCTACTATACGACACTCTATTGTACTCTACTTGACGACACTCTACTCTACTCTACTCTACGACACTCGACTTTACTCTACTCTACTATACTCTACGACACTTTACTCTACTCTACGACACATTAGTGTACTCTACTCCACGATACTGTACTTTACTCTACGACAATCTAATCTACTATATTTTGCGACACTTTATGACACTCTAGTGTACTCAACTCTACTCTACGACTCTCTATAACACTCGGCTCTACTATGTGGGGTTTACTTCACATTGTAGTGCAGAGAGCTTGACAGGTGGGAGTACACAGGAGCCTAGGTTGACTGTCTACGTGATATCAAAAGGCAAGTGATAGTATCCATAGGGCCAACGGCTACTACTAAGAGATGTGAATATAGATTCTAGGCTGCGATCTTTTTCTCCCTATTCTCCCAGCAAGTAGTCCTCTGCTGTCTCAGCCTGGGAGCCTCGTGCTGTCTCTTTTATGATTGACCCACGGTTCTTGTAGGCGAACCTCTTTAGTATATTGTACATTGTCTATTGATGACCAGTATGCATGTGTCCATGCAATTTTATTTTTATTTTTATTTTTTTAATGGGACAATGCTCCAATCTATTCATGGGGAGCAGCACGTGTTGGGAACCGAGCCCGACGTCCCTTATGAATGAACAAACATCATAAGATACCGAGGCGATCACCCGGCTTCAGTTGAGAACAATGAGAACATATTTGAGGTACCGGAGTCATTACCCGGCTTCGGCTGAGACAAGCGGATCATATGCACAACTATTGAAGTACATTGAGGCCATTCCCTAACTTCGACAACTGAACCGTGATGGACAAACATGGCCAGCTGATGGCGTCCACGGTCGACAGCGCAAGCAAGAGGCAATGCTCCTTGTTGACGAGGCAGTGTGACATTCTGGAGAGGGAGGTGGACGTCAAGAAGGAATATTACCCCAAGAGGCGAACATTATGATGCCCAACGCCTTCGTGGAGTTTGTGAAAGTCATTCATGCAAGATCTTGGCGCCCTCCCACTGCGTGAGCAGCACTACCACCCCCTCATCTCTGTGTAGACAACACTGAAGACGTCCTTGGAACTGTCCACCGATTTCTGCTTTCCGTTCATTTCGGTAACGGTCCTTCCTTGCAGGTGGAATGCAAACCACGGCTACCCAGACTGGGCATGGTTGCCATCTTCCACTGTGCGTTTTTTGCACGAATGTTTCATTCATGGTTCTTAATGTTTACAATTGTAGAGCACGACATCCGGTGAACGGATGCATCTTACTGCATTCTGAAATGCATCGTGGAGTCGTCGCCCATCGCTAGGGGCATTGGACGACATATGTTTTATCAAACTCACGTCGACAACGTGTCCTTTTCGTGTTCATTGTTTTGTTGTCCTCTTACTTTCCCTTATTTTTGTTTGCTACCCGTTTGTCTTCTTAGCGTTTATATGGGTCCGTATGTGCAAGATTTCAAAAACGCAGCCCTTTGCTTTTGTCTAATGTTGTTGTTGTTGTTGTTGTTGTTGTCTAATGCGGGTGTTGTTGTTGTTGTTGTTTTAATTAGCTCTTATTTTCACTTATCATGTGCCATCATGCAATTGTGACGGAAAATTACTAACATTTGAAAGGACTGCATGCCATCCACTTTCGGTTCGAATATTGATGGTTGATTTGTTTGGCACCGAGCACCGACAATGCCTCCTACATTCTGATAGGCTAGACAATCTCCACCTGATAACAATCGAGAACGACTAATACAGAAATAGATAAAACTAAAAACGGTGCTCCGGCCGCTCGTCGTCTCCCGAAACAAATAAACACACACGGGGTCGAGCAGACACACACACAGAAGGTGCGCATGGACATGCACGCACGCCCACACACACACACACCGACAAAAGCACACACACACACACACACACACATGTACGCTTGCATACAGTTTCCCATTCACATGCTCATTCCATAAAATCGTGCGCTGCCCCTGACACTGTGTTGTCGATGGTCATTCCACATGTAATTTACGTACTCACCATTCACTGGACGACGCCGGTCTCCTTGCCAGTTTTCAAAGGGAAGGTAATGAACCTTACTTTCATCGGGTGGGAGCATTTGCACAAGGTTGATGTTCGGTCGGCCAATCTCCCGGAGGTTCTTATGGCAGCCGAGGTTACGGAAAGTGAGATCAGACACGTGGATGTCTTACGTGATGGTGTGAAAGCGGCCCATCTGATGGTATTCGTCGAGGTGGTGGGCGGTTCGTGCGTGAGGTTGTCATCGTTGTTGAGAAAACTTTCACCACTCCTCCAAATGAGGGGTCGGGCAAGGAATTGGTCCACAAGGATGCGTGATACAAGACTATCGCCATAACATTGTCGTCGTTGCATGACAGATCATACATGACTGGACTTGTGGAGGTGGGGGATCATGGAAGCACGTTCGTCTATACAAGGGGGAGTCCTTCATGATTGCAGATGCTAGTCTCATTGTCGGTTTCTAACCATGGGGCTTCAGTGCATGGATGGGTGGTGGCAAGACGATGCGAGCATGGGGGGTGGCATGGCCTAGGGGAAGGGGGATTGGGGGGGGGGCGGGGGGTGCAGGCTCGGGGTGTGTTGGACATTGGGGACGACGGGCGGTTAGGTGGTGGGGCTGAAATGGGGGGTGGATATGTGGAAGTGGGTCGGATTTTTTTGTCATCGAGGAGGTCCTCAACGGTTCGTTATGCATTCAGTGTCATCATCGATGCGTTAGACCTTCTTAAGGCCAGTCCTTTTGCGTAGGAACGAGGGCGGACGCATGGGCTGGACTCCCCTTAATGATGAAGGGGGTTCAACAACGGCTATGAAAAGACACATCCCAAGGCACATGTATCAGTCACATGGTCCCAATAAGTATATAGGGAGTCAGTCCATTCACTTTCGCCGCTCTGTTTTGCACTTGCGATCACAACCGGATGCCTCATGGGCATAACTGTTGCGCTCACCTCGCATACCGTGTGGGGGTTGGGATGCTACCATTTTCCTGACACGTCTGTGGTGGCAAAGCACGAGGACATGTTTTGCATTCAGACGCGGCACTAGCGCCTTTGCTGTGGTCCTTGCGCTCTTCGTTCATATCCTTCTTTCGACTATCACGTGTTGCTAAGCAAAGCCGGAGGTTAGTCGGCGCGAGTACACGTCCGTTGTTTGCGGGATGGCACAACAAGGAGCGATTGGGAAGGGCAGGAGAGACATCGGATCGAGAAGAGATGTAGAGGTCACATCCCCAAGTCGAAAAGGCTGCACGTGACGACGTGGGAGGGAGGACGAACGAGGAGGCCGCAAACGACATCACCATCATCGCCGCGTACTGGCCAGCTGGGAGTGCACCTTTGGGCTTTGGGCGAGACAGGGTGTCCAGGGAGCAGTTGGCGGCACTCACCCTACACGTTGTCGCGGCCATGGGCGGCGGGCCGAGACATACTTCAAGATCGCCTGGGATAGTAATCAACGATGTAGGCGGGTAGAGGCAAAGCAAAACAACAATTGAGGGGATGGTGAGTGTCCAGCGATGAATGTCCGTCCCAGGTGCAGGCAGTGGTCAAATAGACATAGGTCCACTTATCCTGTTGCAGCCTCGTTAAGCGGATATGATGCAAGCAGCCATAGGGTTGACAAGAATTCCTCCCGCGGCAGGCCGTCGCGAAGGAGCGATGGTGCAAGGTGCCCAGGGACAAGGCAACCAAAGCACCAGCGATCCTGCGGGACGTGGAGATGACGACAAGCATGAGGACGGGCAGGGACATGACGAAAGGAGAAATGGGAGCAGGGACGGGGACGGCGGCGATGACGAGCCGTTAACCAGCAGGAGGAAGAGGACGCGGCAGGAGGAAAAGTTGGAGGAGAAGGCGAGATTGTGGGTAGACTGTGAGGTTTTGGGTTACAGACCCGGAAAACGTATGCGAGACCTCGTTACAGATTGCGACGATTATTACATGGCCATCGTCAACGGGGATTTTGGAGTCGAGACGCCACCTATACTCAACATGCCACCCGCTGATGTCCCACATTTTAAGATCGAGGACCCCGCACAGCATGGCCCTGCCCTTCGGAGAGCGAGGAACTCAGAGAGAGTGGCGTTGAGATTCATCCACAACTAGATCTTCAAGTCGTCATCGAAGGCCCATGGATTCGCCCTAGCGGAATCTTACATCACGGTGGACTACGCCACGGACGTCGCGCGAGCGTTTTGGTAGTCCATGGAGTGATCGAAAGTGATGTTGCCAACTGTTATCTACTATACTCTCCAAATGAAGATGGAAGTTCCCTTATGGTTTGCGGGGGTTCGAATTGTGGATAGACTCGATGACGACGACATGGTGGCGCATTAGGAGTCGGCAGTCGTCCACATCGCAAAGTGTTGGACGAACGTTTTGAGGTACGGGCAATACTCGGATGGCAGACACGTGAAGCCCAACAAATCGAACAGACTGGCAGATTGCTTTCGCCTCCTTCTGAGCGCCTCCATGTGGATAATGCGCATGGGTGGCAACGTCGAACGGTGCCACTACAAGGCATCGTTTTGCGTCGCTGTCGAAGCCCACACTCACTGTCGGAGAGGCAATTAATAGAGGCCGTAATTTTCAGACAACTTCTCATACCATTTATAAAAAAAAACAAGGGTCATTTTAACCATACTTGCCACCAATTCATAGAGTGGAGATCATACAACTTCAACTGGCGCATATACATTGTCAACTCTTCCAATCACGTGCTGGATCGCTTAGGGAAACCTCATCTATTGCTCAATGCTGTCCCCAATTACATCCCCGACTGGACGGATTGCGGAGTGTTGTTCATCCACAACGCGGCTCTCGCCAGCGTGGATGCAACGATGAAAAAAGACTGGATGGGGACAGGTCATTATGCTGATACTTTGTGCGATGATGCCAATTGAGCGGGTAATGCAACATAGATGTCGAAGCGATGTTCCATGACGAGGCGGCTCCATGGATATCGAGACAGTCGCTCTCGTTGCGTTGGTTAATGCCGTAATGTGGTCGGTGGTGGGTTGGTCGGAGGGTTTTGGGGGGCCGGGGGGGAGTTGGGGAGGGGGGCTATGGTGGGGCGATAATGGTGTAAGCAGTGTCCCCCCATGTGTGCGACAATCGTGTGGAAGACCAAGCGGGGTGGTCAATTGTTTTTTTTTTAATATGCGCCTCTTTTTTAGTTATGTACCATCCACGGGGACATGGATTGTAGATGGTGGGGTGTCATGGATGGAAGCGGGTAGCATTGTGTGACGTGCACGTCATTAGGGTAGATGGCTAGATGGTGTGGTAAAAATTATGTGAAGCTTGCCCTTTTTTTTTTTTTTTTTTTTTTCGATCCACGTGGAGAAGGTATGTTGATCCTGTGACGTGAAGCAATGCAAAGGTCTGCTGGTCATTAGTGAAAGAATAGTCTACAAAGATGCCTTGTGTTTCCTTCTATAAACGCAACAGATAAGCAATTGTGTGTTTTGCCTCCTTTGATATTTGTGTATGCGCGTTGTTGTTTTCATATGCGGTGTGTGATGACGATGGACATTTATTATTTCACTAATTGTCATGTTCATGGGGTGCGATCCTGAAAGTGCATTGCTTGGAAAGTTGAGCAACACAAATGTTGGATGTTGTCATCTACACACTCACGAGTACCCTTGCAAAAAACGCAAAGAAAGTTCCACGACACAAGCAACGAAAACACACATTTGCACATAAAATAATATGCCCATCTACCTAACCTCCTCAAACTCTCGTAGTCCATTCGACAAAGGATGCCCATGCCAAACACGAATAACAGGGTAAAATATGAGTCCTTGACACGAAAAACGACGAAGCACAACAAAGAAAAAAATTCCAGAAACACACAATGTGTTCCCACTGCAATTTCGGAACAACAGCACATTCATGTCACGAAGGATTGGATGCATCCAAAAAGTGGCAAGAACCCTTCGTCCACGAACAACCGCAAGCAACACCGCCACCGGCCCCTCCCTCCCTACCACCACCAACACCCGCCTGCCCACACCCCATCCATCCCGCTGGCAATCCAATCACGGAAGACTGGTCGAACATAGCCTTCCCCCCGCACAATCGTCAACACTCCAAGGTCGCGAGTTGGCGGACGTGATTGGACGTTGTGCATAATAGAGCAGAATAGAAGGACCACCCACTCACCGTCCCATCATTGAATGTTGGAGCACCGTACCATGGACGCCGTGAAGAAGCGATGAAAATTGTCGCGCTATATCCGCCACATGGAATCGTCGCCTGAAGTGCACACCTTTTTAGGAGCGCTGCCTCCGTCGACGAGAAAACATCAATTGTGTTTCATGTGTGTTGTTTTAGCATACACCTCGTTCGTGGAAGTCGTCATGACGACAGGCAGTAGGGGGTGATGGATGCCTAGATTCACTTGTCATCGCACTCCGTTCTGGTCTACTTCCCACAACAGATTCTCGTCAAACTCAATGCCATCGTTCAGGAGGATGTTGTGGAGTATGCAGACTGCCACAAATTGTTGAGGCAGTGTCTCTGGGTTTGCCTCTTCTGTGCGCAAGAACAAGCCCCATATGCCCTTCAACCTCCTGAATGCCCTCTGTAAAGCCCCTCTAGCGACCTTCTGTTTCATGTCGAAGCGCTCCTCGTCGGGGTGTTGACGGTCGATTAGCCGATCTACTTCGGGTGATGACGGGGTTGCGTCTATGCGCGTTCCGGGGTCGAGGTCGCCCTCGGTTAGCCAGATTGCTCAATTATCGTGTTGTCAATCCTAGAACCCGGCCACGTGTCAGGCTCCGATACCAACCTCACACCCAGCGCGACTTCCTGATCGGAGTAGAGTGTGGGTCTGGAAGTGCGAAAAGGGGTGTGCCAAGGATTTTTGGGGAAGTGGGGGTGGAGTCCCAGGTCGGAACTGAGATCTCTTGTGGCAGGGTTTTTCGGGGCACGAGTGCAATTCGGCAGAAGGGGCCGACCACTTCGGATCATAAGGCAGATGGCATGCGCGGGTCCTTCAAGACCGTGCGATCCATCGGTTTTGAGGGTGGCGGTTTGTCGAAAAGTCCCTTCGAGGCGGGTGTGGTTCAGATGACTCAGTCCCTCGGTTGTTGCCACGTGGGGCCGTTCGTCGTACGTTTTGGTGGGGCCCTCGTGGTCCTGCGGTTCTCTAATTGGCGCGTTGTCGGCAATTTCCACAGGGCGTGCTGGGCCAGTAGCGGGCTATGGCTTTCCACGGGATGACCCTGAGTTGGTGATACGGGAGAAGAAGACGGAAGGGAGGGAAGTTAGTGGAGATAACGATGAAGCCGGGGGAAATAAAGTAACGAGTGTGGTCCGCGGTGGGGAAATCAGAGCATTGGGGGTCGCTGGTAGTGGCGCAATGAAACTCCTTAGGACACAGTCGATTTTCTGTTCGGCAGGGGTATCTCTATCGAAGGCTTTCTTCTATCCAAGGGGTGAAGTATTCCGGGTCGTATAACGACTCTGAGCTCTCGGAGCGTGTCATCATATCATCGCAGAGCCGCGAGATGCCTAAGGGCGGGTCTGTGCCGATTGCAATCACCGAGTGTGAGCACGTGCAGGCCGCGCGAATCGAGTCGTGCTTACACGTGTTCACACGTGTTCACACGGGACGATTACTTCGTTGCTGACGCGGAATGACCACATCCAATCGTTCGTCGTCCTCGTTATGTGTGGTTTAGTCGCGAATCGCTACGCGGGGACACATGTAAGTGCGCAAAGCACGTCGTACTTACGCGCGTCCCTACAAGGCGTTTGCTGGTTTCTGGACAAACAGCTACCCAACTACCTACTCATTCCGCAATTTTCGAGTATGCAAAATGCAATAATCCCAACAGCTCGATCAAAAGATAAGCAGAAATGAGAACAGGATTAACAACTGCACAAAGTTCCTACCCTACTCATGAGTGGGCAGTAAACAAAGGCAAAGGCAAGGATCAGGCAGAAACACAAGCAACCAAACATGACATCCATTCATTCATTCATACATTCGTACACCATATCCGAGATGGGAAATAGCAAGGACAAGTGTGAGCGAAAAACCAAGACCAGATTCCGAAAAACAGAAACGGGCAAATCACTCGGAGCCGAAATCAAAATTTATATACACGAGATAGGAGGGAGAAAAGATAAAAGAAACAGCAAATCCGCGTCCATCAACCTCAGCTCCCTCTTCCTCTCTCTCTCTCTCCGATGCGGACAGTCCGTCGTCACGCACCAACCCACGAAGCCGTCACCCCCGTCAGGTTCGCCCGCGCCCACGGTCCGTCGTGGCCCACGTCAACCCCGCGCGTTTGGCACCAGCTCGTCGGGTCGCCCGACTCCTGCTCTACTCACCTCTTACTTCGCTCGTGTGCCGACCCTCTCTGATCGCTCAACCTCGAGCTTCCGCTTAGCTGGTTAAGCGAGATAACTAATCGCACAGTCGGAATTTATAGCATTGTTGGACCAAATACCCTTACAAGGGTATTTGGTCATGCTTTTGCATTTGACACAACGACGACGTCGGCTACCATGACGGGGCCGGTCTGGAACGGAAAGGGTGTGCGCTTTGGCGTGACACTCGAAACGAATTCGTCGGCCATTGAGGCCGGGGCGAATCGGTGAGAGAATTTCGAGAGTACGCGCGCGCATTGTTAAACCGCGCACCAGGATGGTGAGGGTTAGTAGTAATACCTCTGATCAAGAAGGTCAGAGGGATGATTGGGTTAGTATTGTGTCGGGTAGATCTACGACACACACTGAGACCTGGCCTGGTACCTGTCTACTTACCGGTACCAGGTGTTTTAAAAATTTCAGTTTTTGTCGTCCTCTACTCGGCCTTCGAGTCGGGTACTCGTCATATCTACCTCTACTTGGTGAGGTTCTGACTTACCTGCTACTTGAGTGTTTTTCCTGCCGAGACCCTTAAATATCGCGGCCAGGGCTAAGTACCGGCCCTTCGGGCCTCCCGATTAACTGAGTACCCAGGCGGGGCACACACACACTCAAGCCAATAAGCACTTAGACAGGCATGCAGGCCGGCAGGCGTGCATGTGCGCAGACTTAGAAACGGGCTCAGACCATTAGGCGGACTAAGCCCCACTTCAACATATACCTGAGTTGCTCCTCTTCTAACCGAAGTAGGAGCTAGCTCAGTGGGTTTCGGTGCGGGTTGAAGATCAGGTGACTCGAGGATCGAATCCATCCGACCCCGAACTAGCTCCTTTTTATGAGGGGCTATGCTTTGGCCTTCGCCCGTTTGTGGTAGGCCGAGACTCGAACCCGCGACCTCAGTAGTAGGGTTAGTTAGAGTTGGTAGAAATCGAATGAAACAAAGACCTGACACTTGGCATAAATGAGTAGTTAGTTGTTAGATTTGTTTTTTTTTTTTTAATTTTATTTGTTTTCCGTTGTTAGTTGGACTCGTTTTAATTTTAATTTTATTTTATTTCCGTTATTATTTCTTATTTCCTCGTTTTCTCGCTGATTCCGTGGCTACTCCAAGACACGAAAGATTCACTTCCGTGAATCTGCATAGGATGGTCGGGCAGATTCGTTTCGACGATATCTGCTCGACTGCGAACACCGCAGCCCGAGACTCCGGTCCACATGCTCGGGCTGAGTATTCGACGAGCTACACATCGGGCGCACAACAGCACACGGAGAAGTGACACGGGGAGCAACAAAGAGATCGCACGGAGAGGTAGTGGGAGCAAGCAAAGAAAAGGGAGAGGGTTGCACGAGGAAGGGAAGGCAACCACGCAGAAGAAGGTGGCGAGCAGGGAAAAGAGAAGAAGGAGGGAGAAAAGAAGGAGAAGGAGGAGAAAAGCGAGACGAGAAGATGAGAAAGTGTAGAGAAAAGAAGTAGAGAGAGGAAGTAGAAGGAAGAAGGAGAAGAAGGAGAAGAAAGAGAAGAAGAAGAAAGAGACGGAGAGGAGAGAAACTTACCTGGCGATGTTCTGGGCGTGGGGTTTGGGACCTTGTACATGAGTACGAGGGGCTCGCTGCGCTTGCTTTGGGCGGTTTCCAATCGTGAGCGTGGGTTCGGCATCCACCCGGCTCGTCGGAGTGAGCACTTGGGCTCGTCGACTTCCCAAGGCTGCAGTCTCATTATGCTGCACATAGCGAAGGAGCGAATTGTGTCGTTGAACTCTTGGCAGTTACGACGACAACGATGGGAAGAGAATGAGACAGGTAAGTTTTCAATCTTGCAACACTCTTCATGGCGCTTCTATCAGTAGTCCGAGCAAAACCAAATAAATCTACCATAAGAATATGGAAAAATACATTACTACGGGTGTGTGTGATTTTGTGTCATGTTTGATTCCACGATATTTTCCCCGATAGGATGAATAAAATCGTATGAATCTACCGCTAGAACATGGAAATATACACTGCCGCTCTCGATTGATTGTTTGTATGTGTGTGTGTGTGTGTGTGTGTGTGTGTGTGTCCGATCGCGCGGCCGATCCCAAGCTACTCCATCGAGAAGATGAACGAGATCGAGAGGATCGACCACTATAACGAGGAAATCTATACTTCTACTACGTGTATGTGTGTGTGTGTTTGTGTGTGTGAGTGTGTGGGTGTGTATCTCGCAATCGATCTCATGGAACTTCCATCAATAAGATGAGTAAATATAAAAATAAAATAAAAATAAAATATAATCAAATGAATCTACCACTAAATATGGGTAGGTACATTACCACGCTTGCGTATGTGAATATGTATGTGTGTGTATGTGTGTGTATGTGTGTGAGTATGTGTGTGTATGTGTGTGAGTATGTGTGTGTATGTGTATGTGAGTGTGTACATATACTCGATCGCGCAGTGGAATTCCCGCTATAAGTCCAGCAAAATCAGACGAATCTACGGCCACAATATGGGAATGTGCACGACTCTACTTGTTCGCTCGGTTGCACGAGAGAGAGAGAGAGAGAGAGAGAGAGAGAGAGAGAGAGAGAGAGAGAGAGAGAGAGAGAGAGAGAAGGAAGGAGAGGAGGCGAGTGGTAGTCCTTTGGGACACGTGGCATCTGTGAGTGGGGGAACGAGGTTGTGAGTGATGCGAGAGACATACCTGGTGCTTGAGGCGAACGGCATTGGCCGAGATCTGCTCGTACTTCGGGGAGTTGTTGACCGTCATCAGCGACATTGTAGTCTAGGCTAGATAGGATCTGCCATCTGTAGTCTGGGCGCCGAGCGCCAGATAGGATATCAACATTGGATCTTCGTTGATGATGATGACGAAACTATTCCAGCATTGTCAATTATGAGTTTTTGATGTGCTCGCAATTCGGCATTTGGTTCGAGGTCATGACTATCTGGTCTCATGTGTATGTTGCTGCTTGGTTTCTGAAGTTTGCTATCACTCATTTTTCTTGCATTATGATTATGATCATTATTGTTATTATTATTATTATTATTATTATTATTATTATTATTATTATTATTATTATTATTATTATTACTATTATTATTTCATCCTAGTAAGATAGCAGCTATGTGTGTTTGAAGGAAAGACCAGAGTAGAACACCGTGGGGAGGAAGAAGAGTACTCACGGGAAGAGGGAGAGTGTAAGAGAAAGAGAGGGGGGGACTGCGCCAAGCTGTTGATTATGAGACTCTGACACGTGCTACTTCGTTTCCTTTTGCCTTCCTTGAAATGTTCCAAGATGTGCGCCCGACATTATAACTCTCATGTCAATGCTACTCCCGACGAGTCCCCCAGTTGAAGAGCAACTGCCAARCAGATTGAACGCTGATTGTTTCATTCATATAATGCAAAACTTGCATTACATTAGTGGCACTCCCATCGTTGAGGGCGCCTTCCAAACAACTTCCCCTGGCTAATCGTCAATGAAATCWTCCGAGTCCCACCAAACTGAGACTCACYTACATGYGCGTGCAGTTGCACACACAGCGCCCAAACTCAACAAGTAAGCACGGGGCATACATGCAAGATCGCTTGATCACAAACATATCCAAAGAACACAACAAACAAAGTCTGATTCTGAATCTTTACTGAAAACATCAACGGGACAACGGGCTGGATTTTCTCAGAAAAGTCCAGAGTTCTTGCACARCACAAAACAAAAACGATATTGCAAAGGTAACGGCTCGCCAAACAAAACACGCAAAGATAAAAAAAAAAAAGAAYGTTCGGTGGTATTCTCTGCTATTTTCTTGCACGCGGGTTTTTCGTCTGCTCTCAGGCTCTTCTTTTTCTTATTGTGGAAGAAGCGGCATATGATAGGGCAGTTCCTTATGCTTTTTCTGTTTTGGCACCATTCCATTGTGAAGGCGACGGGGACAATCAGTAGAACATAATATCGACATCAACCGCGAGTAAGCACTCCATTCCTCAATCGTCCATAGATCCCGATCTTCCTCCTAGTCGCGACTAGTCACTCCATGTAGACAGCGTGGTCAATGCTACTTCAGTAGTAGAGACAAGTGGCATGGGCCACAACGACAGGGTAGACAGGCGGCAACGCCACAACAAGTGGTCGACGCCAGATCAAGCAGTGTAGATGAGTGGCTTGCGCCACATCAACACTGTAGACGGTGTGGCCAATGCCACGTCAGCCATGTAGACTGGTGGTCTGCGCCACATCATCAATGAAAACAGACGGCAGTGCCACATCAGTAGTGCATTGTAAACCAATGGCCTGCGCCACAGCAGCGATGCAGACCAGTGGCAGCGCCACCTCAGCAGAGTAGGCCATTGGCATGGGCCACAACAGCAAGACAGATAGGTGGCAGCACCGCGTCAGCTGTAGACAACATGGCCAATGCCCCGTCAACTGTGGAGACAGAAGGTGGTGCCACAACGACAAAATAGACAGTGGTCTGCGCCGCATCTGCAATGTCGACAGGTGGTCTGCGCTGCATCTGCAATGTCGACAAGTGGTTTGCGCTTCATCTGCAATGTCGACAGGTGGTCTGTGCCACATCTGCAATGTCGACAGGTTGCCTGCGCCACAGCAACAGTGTAGACCGGTGGCATGCGCCACATCAACAATGTTTGGTGCTCAGTAGACAGCGCCAGCATGCTGCCACATTCCCACGTCATCTGCAACCAGCGTTGAGCCAGTATCGAGGCAACAGAACAAGACTGAACGTTGATCACCCGGAAGCCCGGCCTTATACAACAGTTGACAAGGATGGCTGATCCCGGGTCCCCTACCCACAGTCATACAGTTTGACTCGCTGCTAAGGGCCTGGACAGTGTACAGTGCGACTTCCGCTTGGTTCTAATACTGTCTGGGTACCTGCATACAAACAGACAAAGGGGCGCAGACCGACAGACCAATAAGCATACAAACAAACAGACGAATAGACCGACAAGCAACAACAAACAGACAAACAGACACCGACAAACAAACTGACAAGGACAGAAATGGACAGACATATGCAGACACGTAGACGGACACAAACTGAAAGATGAACAGACAAACAGACAAGGACCGACACAGACAGAAAACAGACATACAAACAGATAGTCAGACAGACTGTTTTGTCGCATCTCGACAGACTGTCTGTGCGTGTGCAGACTGGGTCTGCGTGCGAACGGACTGCCTGTATGAGAACAGACTATGTGTGCGTGTACACCCCGTGTCTGCATATGAACAGACTGTTAGAATGAGAATAGGTTGTCTGTATGTATGCAGACCGTGTCTACATATGAACAGACTGTTAGAATGAGAATAGGTTGTCTGTATGTATGCAGACCGTGTCTGCATATGAACAGACTGTCAGAATGAGAATAGGTTGTCTGAATGCATGCAGACTGTGTCTGCATGTGAACAAACTGTCTGGGTGTCGACAGACTGTGTATCTGTGTAAGAATAAACTGTGTCTGTGTGTGTAAAGACCGTGTCTGCATGTGAACAAACTGTCTGTGTGTCGACAGACTGTGTGTCTGTGTGAGAATAAACGGTGTCTGTGTATGCACAGGTTGTGTGTGTGTGGTCATATTCGCTATACAACCCTGGAAAGAGTGACTGCGTCAGACTGAATCATTTGACTTTTTACAGATGCACATACATGGACCTACTAGCATTGACCCTACCAACTAATCTTTGACACAACTCACTTCGTCCTTGGGCAATCTGCAGACCTCCGTATCAACAGAGGCGCAGACAACGCTTCTGCACCTCTCACAGGCAGAGTGAATAAATGGTTGGACGTTGCCTCTCAATTTATACTTTTGTTGGTCGCTGTTCTGCTCCTCTCCACCGGACCTTTGGTGCACACAATCCCACATGGTACCTGTGGATTGGACAAAATGCGACTAGGACGGGGTAATGCTGACTTGACACAGTTAGACTGGTCGCTTGCCCGCTTGCCTCTGGTCTAACGTGAGTAACACTCATAACGCCACTTCCGGACCTTCCGGAAGTCTGAAGACTCAACCTTTTTGGGTTGGCAACTGCTGCGACCTTGACCTTTCAGGGCTATAGCACCTACGACCCCGCTCAGTTATGACCGCTACTCAATAGACCTACTGATTGAAACCTGACAACAACATAGACCTACAACAGGCAACAGTCACCAGCCAAAATACAGGTCACAGGTTCAAACACAGGGTCGGCTTGATATCGTATACAGGTACATAAGGTCTAGGGGTCGGATCCTGGGATCTGCATCTGCTACGGCTAAGGTGAGGGTCGTTTCAAACTTATTATTATTATTATTATCATTAGCCTCATGTGTTAATCACAGTTATAATGTGTGAGTGGTCAGGGTCTGATGAGAGGAAATGAGATACATATCTGATGCATGAAGGAGTCGCAGTGTGAGCAGACTAGGGCAGTGAGGGGAAACAAAGTACGTACCTCGTGTTTGTGTGAGATCGGCATTAGTATTGACGTCATGTACATTGGTCTCCAAAGAACAAGTGAGCATGCTACATGGATGCGGCGGCAGTAGGACAGACATGCAGTATAGGTTGGGCGCCAGACAGAGAAAAGTGACATTGGATACTGCATTAATGTGGCCTGAGGGTTTGAATATTGGCTCACGGGTTCATTGTATCGCTCTCATTTGGATGAAACCTTGGTACATTTCAACTTTTTACTCATTACATGACTATTTGGACTTCTGTATGTTTGATTGTGACTTAGACTTCGGTGTACCGTGCTCACTCATATTACTTGCATTATTATTATTATTATTATTATTATTATTATTATTATTATTATTATTATTATTATTATTATTATTATTATATTTTATTTTATTTTATTATTTTATTATTTTATTATTTTTATTATTATTATTATATTACTATTATTATTTTATTATTATTGTTATTATTATTATTATTCGTTTTTGTTACTATTTCATTACTTACACCGTTTGTTCTGATCTGATTGCCAGCGCAATCAGACATGTGCATGTGAACCCCGTTCCTTGCTAGTGCCGTGATCACCTCCGTGCACGCTAGCCTAGAACAAGTGTGAGTGCACACAAGGTCATCCAGACGGGAGGACAAAAAGGATGGAATGAAAATGTAGAAAGAAGAGAAGAAGGAAGGAAACAAGGAAGAGAATGAGAAAGAAAACAAAGACATGAAATAAGAAAACAAGCGAAGTCATTTCTCATTCTCATCCTGTACTCTTTGTTTTTACTCACCCTCTGCTGCTTTATGGTTGATTGATGTATGTTTGTAGGACGGGTGATAGGATAAGGCTTTAGGGTGAGGAACATCTTATTACTCGCCTCTACGTGTATACACATCTTAGATAGTTAGATTGACAGACTGAAGATGGGGTACTCCTGTGCGGGTCATCCCATGGTCTGTCTAACGTCTAAACCAGTTAGACTAAAACCAGTGGTAGGATACTCATGTCTGAGTTATCCTACTGCTTGAGTAAGTATGAGATGAAGACTTCTGTCGGAGTCTTCTTACTTCATACTTACATTTGA
>BFEA01000116.1:2530552-2541024 GCA_003427395.1 Chara braunii
TTCATATAATTTTTTTTCTTTGAAAGGTCAAGAGGCTATCTTTTTCTGATGCATATTTGACAGGCCATGAACCTATTTTTGTTTCGTGATGTTTGCTGAAAGGCCAAGAGCCTACTGATTGTTTCTCTTTCAAAATTCAAAGTTTCTTTCATTCTGACGTTTGCCTCTGTTTGTGTGAAAATGTAAAAGGCATCTCCTTGCCTTTTCAGTCTCAGCCTTTGAATTATATTTGTCATGAATGCATCTATTTTGGAAGGACTTATAATATATATATAGATATATAATTCATGGGATAAGTTCAGATAGAATAGGACGCGGTATGCGCGAAAGATCGTCAGTCGAGTCGACCTGAATTGTAAGTCGGTCCAGGAAATCAGCATCCCAATGTCCGACACGTAAACGGGTCAGTCTTAGGCGTTCAACCGCGCGCATATTCATCATGTATGTATCAATTTGAAATAACTTTATATAACATATATGATTTATGGGTTAAGTTCAGATATAATAGAATTTAGTATGCGCAAAAGATCGTCAGTCGAGTCGACCTGAATTGTAAGTCGGTCCGGGAGATCAGCGCCCCGATGCCCGACACGTAAACAGATCAGTCTTAGGCGTTCAACCGCGCGTATGCCTATGCTACAACGATCGAGAAAACGCCCTCGGCCGACCTACCTCTACAAAGGCACGTAAAAGCCTTCACATGTGGGCCGGTAGCTCAGCAGGGATACGCCTACCAGAGGGTGGTGACAGCCCCTCGAGTAGAGGTAAGTTGTACCTCGCGACATCCCGACCTATCGCAGGGCGTTGTGAAGCGGTATAGCACGAGCGCACGGTCGAAGTGGTGACATGTGGTTCTTCAAAGGTAAAATCCTGCGTGACACGACCGTGAGGTTCAGCGCTCCCCAGCAGGGCGTGGGACCGCTGCGCGTGACAGGTGGCGCCGTTGCCGGGGACCTTCGGTTGCCTGCCGGGGTCCTATGCGAACGAACCTGGGTTTGGTAAATTGAAGTCCTCGCTAAACGACAACCTTTAATTTAATTGTCAGCATGATTATCGTTAATAATGCAAGATGCCCACCGGCAACGGGTTAACCTGTTATCGGGGATCTCGCTTTCCAGCCGAGGTCCTTAGTGAACGAGTTTGGGTTTGGTAAGACGATGATCACGGCGAACGACAATCTTTAGATGAGCTAATATAGCTTATGACACGTGAGTTGAATTACCGTTGGCGAGACACTAAGAATGTTATATGCAGGAGTGTGAAGTCACACCAACAATGCGAACATAATCGCATTGTCCGGGACTTCAACTGCCTACAAATGTCCTTACATAACGGACTAGGGTATGGGATAGTTAGGAGTCTATGTCAAAGATACAGCTAGTGAATGTAATACTCTCACATAGTAAGTAGAAGTTAGGTTAACGATTTGGGGGAGGTGTCTGCGTATGTTGGATCCTTCCTTCTGTTTACGTACTCGGGTCATTTGTCTGTGTAGGCGCGTATGTTAACTTAAGTTTTTAAGAGGTTAATGACTATAATTGACTCTTATAAATTTTCAAAGATTTGAGGAGGGATAGACGTGTGATTGACTGTTCCGTTTATTTTTAGCTGATGTACACTGACTTAAGTGAACTTTGCTTTCGTACTACTTTCTTTGTCAGTATCTCCTTAGCTATGTAAAAGTTGTAGGTTTATGACAGACTTTTGTTCCTTGTGTGATGGAGGTTTCCGTGGAATCGTCACGTTGCTTGCATAAACTGACAGAGGTAAATGATGGGATACTCCCGTAAGAGTTACTCTGCCATTCACTAGGTAATGATCTGGTGAAGTGTCTGTCTGACTTCGGTGTTGGTAACGAGAAGATGTCGTGCGTCTTTTCTGTTACTTTGCGAAACTAGATCTAAGAGGTAATCTGGTACTCCCGTGGGGTTCGAGGCTTCTAAGCTAGGACGACTAACAGAAGCAAAGGTAGTAGGAGGCTCCCGTGGGGCTTTCCTAGTCACCTATCGGACTAGACTTGGAAGAGAATTGAGTACTCCCGGGTGAGTACGCAAACTCCTAAGTCTGGAACGATCTGTCCGACTTCTCGTGAGAGTCAACATACCTTTTTTTTCATTACGATGCATAGGCAGGTAGGTAAACGGTCAGGGCAACTTAACTAAAGAGTTGTTTTGACTAATCTCTTACGCATCGAACGGGTAATAGGATAACTCTCGGAATGGTTATCCTAATACTTGTTTGATTTAGGGGATCAACTAGTGAGGGAAGTAATGAGGAGATTGTGTTTGGACAGTAGAGGGATACTCTCATGTGAATAACCCTACTACTGTTTGGGTATGACTGATGGATGGCATTAGTAATTACTAACGATCTATCTGTTTAACATTGAATCAGGTTATGGGAGACTCCCGTTGGGTCGTCCTATCGCTTGATCAAAGGAGTAATATTCGCAATCATTCTGGTAGTAGTAAGATAACTCCCGTGGGGTCATCCTATTACAAGCTCGGACCTGAGCTGGGATAGTTAACTGAATTTAACTTTATTTATGTTCATGCTCAATCAATAATCATACTCGATAGCCCGGTCATTTTCGTACTATCTCACCCCTATATAGTTCCCGCCTAGCAGCGTGCGCATCATCATATCCTTCAATCACATAGGCGTGTTGTGTTAACTTATGTATCTCGCCATTATGACCCCTACTTATTAGCTCCTATTAACTGTAAACTTACAAGTGTTGTTTTGCATATGCTGTCACGCATGAAAATTCGTGTGTTGTGCTGCCAAGACGTAAAAAAATTAGAAATCAAGAAAATAAGAGAAAAGCGACAAGAGAAATTCTCTGAATAGGCTTATTGACTTCATAGAGGAGGAGAAAGATTGAAGGAGGAAGAAGAGAAAGGGAAGAGAAAGGAGAATGGTGTAGGGTTGTACAGTATCATGGTCACTAGCGCAAGCATACAATCTCCCCTGATAAAATGACTTAATGTTTTTTTACATGGAATACTATACCGCTCATTACCGTGCTTGAGTTGCTTTCATGTATCCATCCGATGATAAGATTATACTCCTCCCATATTCATCCTACCTCATTGCTAATACTTGACCGTCACAATAACTTATGAACAAAAATAGGTACTCTCTACCGTAACGACTGTCGTCGTGACGGGAAGAGGTATCTAACAATAACTTATGAACAAGATTAGGTACTCTCTACCGTAACGACCGTCGTCGTGACGGGAAGAGGTATCGAACAATAACTTATGAACTAGAATAGGTACTCTCTACCATAACGATTGTCGTCGTGACGTCAAGAGGTATCTAACAATAACTTATGAACAAAATCCAGTACTCTCTACCGTAATGACTGTCGTCATGACGGGAAGAGGTATCTAATAATAACTTATGAACTAAAATAGGTACTCTCTACCGGATCGACTGTCGTCGTGATGGGAGGAGGGTTCTAACAATAACCTATGAACCAAAATTAGGTACTCTCTACTGTAACGACTGTCGTCGTGACGGGAAGACGTATCTAACAATAACTAATGAGCTAAATTACGTGCTCCCTACTGGATCGACTGTCGTCGTGACGAGCAGAGGTGTCTGACACTAATATATGTACTAAATGAGGTACTCATGTGTGAGTTACCATACTCTTTACTGGATCGACTGTCGTCGTGAAGGAAAGAAGAGTGTGCTTCTTCAATTATCCCGCCTTACGTTCCCGCCGCCATCGTGCGTACATGATCCACCCTACGTTTTGTAAGTTGTACCAATGGATCATTACTTATGTATAGAGCTACGCTCTTATTTTGCCGCAACAATCTATGAGAGCCTTAACCACCATGTAGAAAAAATGCCTGAAAAACAATTATAGTAGTTTCGGGTGTAGTTTGTCCTAAACTAGCCTGGCGGAAGCACTACTTCCAATGAGGCTTGAATCTCAGATCTAGGTTAGTATCAAAAAATATAAGAAGGGTTGAATATCCTCAACATCTCGTCGTTAAAGTACCTCTTCTGAATAACGAGAAACGATTCTGCTAAGGTGAGGGAAAAGGAAGAAGAAGCGTACTGATAATTCTCTCATGGAGTATAGATAATGTATGTGAGTGTCGAAAAGACCTCCTGAACCTCAAAAAGTGCATAGTTGTTAAACTAACTACTTATAGACCATGTGCGTTCGCGAAGTCGTGTGTCATACTTTCTGACTAATGGTTTGTAGATAAAACTAACCCTATTAATTATTGCTACAAAATCTAAATAGATTATCAACTACTTAAGAGTGATATGATAGAGATCCTAATGATAGACTCGGTCTCTCGATAATAGTCTGACTATGAAGGTTGCATCGTGCAACATATGGGTTTATGACTACCTACTCAGAATAATAATCGTCTGGCTGTCAACACTATACTGTAGCAAAGTCATGTACTTAATAGGTATGTTTAGATGGTAGTGAATTAACGTATATCAGGTTCATTCTGATACAAAGAACCTCGATTTTCGGTATAACTTTCAGAAGGGGAAACTTAGGATATGTATGGTAAAGAGACTCTAGAAAGCCGATTATAAACTTAATGTGAGATGATATGAATAGGTAAATGAAATAAAAGTGGGCGATATTATGTTTAGTTATTTCAACAGTTGAGACTGACACGCTAGTAAGAATAAGTTTATAACATTATGGCGATGTGATATAGAGTTTGTTGGTAGGGTTATTTATTGAAAAAATATTTAACCCTTAGAAGATCATAAGATATAAATCAACTATTTCATCACCCACTTAGTGACTGATTAATCCCTAGGGGCGAATAGTATAGCAAGCATAATATTAGGGCATTTACTTAAAAAAAATACATATCCGTTTGAGGTTGTACATATGATAAAGTATGATAATGATTTAACTTTATGAATCATTGCATAAAGAGTCCGATTAGATTTATCGGATTCTTGAAAGAAATATGAATGGACTCAAACTTTATCAGTTGGTCAAGCATTGAAAATTATATCATGGGATTATCTACTTAAAGAACTATCTCCTTTGCTATACTCAATATGATCAGAGTATGAGAGTATCCACTCGAGGGTTATCCAACTCCTCAAATTACAGTATTATATAAAGAGTGATAAAACTATTTATTCTCGTTATGGAGAATGTGCATGACCGGGTATGAATGAATGTATGTGGGAATGAGTGATATATGTTTCAAGTGATGTGTTATTGTATGTCTTGTTCTTTCTTGGTTGAAGTTGAAACTGATTATGAATGTATATATTTATTGATTTGCTTGGTGATTGTTTGTACCTGACTGACTATGTTTATGAATTGTTTTCTTCAATAAGGGTAGAAACACTGTATGAAATCCACGTTTAGCATGGGGCTGGAGGTGAATGGAGTGACCTACCTTTGAAGAGAAGAAATTCTCTCAAGGGAGGTCAGCATGCAGAATCTATCCTTTGAAAGATTGCAACGTTGATTGATATTTTTTTCGAGCTGCTTAAAGAGACTATAGTAAAGTCCCGTAGGTGGTAGTAAGACTCACGCCAGAACAATGATCTTGGTCCATAGTGAGGTGTTGTCCCCTTTTCTGATGAGGAAAAGGTGACTACATTATTATCGAAGGAGATGAAGATGTTAGGAACTTTGTCAGGACGCTGGTAAGGAGTGGTTGCCTAACCTTGTGTCGGGCAGGGCCACCTCATCTCCATGGTCAAGGTCTAACCAACCTTGAGCATGTGAGATAGGGTCGTTCTACTCTGTTGACAAAAAACTGATAAGGTATCGGCATTAGAATCGGAGGGAGATGTGGTGAGGCTCAGTCTTAAAGCGGGGCTCGGGATCTGAGATGCTATCTCTTTGGCATGATTACTCCACCCCTCGACACAATATAGCTCTGTTAAGCCAACAGGAACAATAAATGTTATGTCGTCATTATTGTTGTTTCTGTGACCCCATTGTGATTGTTATTGTGAAAATTTTCATTGTAACCATCGTTTTCATTGTTACTAGTTGGTGTCTGGTTGAAATGATTTAATTGAATGTTTTGGATTCGTCATTTACTTTCTCTTGCAGTTTGAACATTTATTTGTAATGTTACTTACTTATCCATGATATATTCCTTATTTATGGCAGGAGAAAGTCGTTTACATTTGTATTGTCGAACTTTTGTGAAAACAAGGGGAAAACCCTGCGTACAGTAACAATTGTTCTTGATTTGTTTCCTGGGCGTTGGATTTGATTTGATTGGCATGATACGAGCTTGATTCTTGATGATTACCTTAGAAAATGTGTAATCCTTTTTTAGTGCGATCTGAGTAATACTCGGACATGAGTATATATTCGTGTGATATATGATTGAATCAATTTTTTATTAAGGACCTAACCTCAAAAGGGATGTTGACGGTACCTTAAAAATTGAGTCTTAATTTGAATCATGAAATTATTGATACTGGACAGACACCTAAGATGTGTCCTGTTTGAAAAAACATATGAGATGTGTCATATTTTAAAATACATTTGAGTTGCGTTTATTTTGCAAAAAGACGCCGTTCACTATATGAATGGGGTTAGTCTGAGATAAAAGTAACATGTCCTGCAACAGGATCGCTCAGGATTGTTGATGTTATGAAAATATATCTTTTGCATCAATGGTATTGTGGAAGCCAAAAATTTTATATTTATTTTGGGTTTTCGGCTCGTTTTACTTATTTTGAGAGATCCCCGAGACGTGTGTCTGACCGCGCTGTGATCGAGACGGAAAGACACGACCCCTGAGTGACAACCTGACGATGCCCCTCGTTCATCCACTACATGGGAACCTGACAATGATGCAAAATTGTTCTTGTCGGTGATTTTATAAATTGTTTTTGACATATATTGGGATGCACATCGTTCATCCAATAAGTGACAACCTGACGAGGAGAGAATTTTGTCTATGAATTTTTTTTTGTATATATTGAAATAAACATCGTTCATCCACTCCAGGAGGTCAGTCTGAGGGACTAAATTACCAAGCCTATGGTGGAAATTTTGCATCGTTAGGACGTAACTCCCAGCGTTGGCTGCTGACCAAGTATAACCAGGCAGCGAACCTTCGGGGTTTCGCCTAGAGTTGAAACATGAAGGGCGGTCGCCCTATTGGGGATCAACTCAAGTAGTTATTAAAGGGGTCGAGACTTAGGTCTAGAAGCTGGGTAAAACCCAGGATAGGAGGATTTACCCGTTATTGCGTAACCAATAGGGGAACCACTGTTAAGATAACAACACAGTGGGCCGCAGATCTGTCCTGATCAACCGGGCTGTGGTGGGTTTAGACTGAGACCGCCGATCCCCTCGCATTAGACTTCAGGCGGGACGCTAATATGGTTTAGGTTACGACCCGCGTCCAAAGGGGCAAATTTTATGACTCCTCGGACAACCAACGAGAATCTGGGAAGGAAGTCTAAAGATGTGGGAAAGATAATCGTTGTTTCTCTTGGTAACTTTCACCGTTGTAGTACAGATTCAGTATCCCCACCATCGGTTCATTGAGTTTGGTTTTGGGGGTTTTCAGTATGTGGGAGACCCGGGTTAGAATCCCGGCGATGGTAGAATGTATCAAGGGAAGCAATGTGAATCTTGACTTCATCTCAATCCAGGGACTCGGATTTGGCTATCCACTTATCAGAGATGCGCTTTGGTTGGGAAAGAGACTCATCTCCTCTTTCAAACAGAAAAGAGAAGTACATGTATTATTTTGTATTGTATCATATGTCTAATGGTTTTATCGGTCTTGTCATATTTTATCAGTTGATTTGATTTTGGGAAACAATGTAAAGGGGAACTATATAAACAATTGTGATATACGTCCTTAGCGACGGGGACGTCGCTTAATAAGGTCTGGGAATACTGTCGGACCAAATACCCTTACAAGGGTATTTGGTCATGCTTTTGCATTTGACACAACGACGACGTCGGCTACCATGACGGGGCCGGTCTGGGACGGAAAGCGTGTGCGCTTTGGCGTGACACTCGAAACGAATTCGTCAGCCATTGAGGCCGGGGCGAGTCGGTGAGAGAATTTCGAGAGTACGCGCGCGCATTGTTAAGCCGCGCACTAGGATGGTTAGGATTAGTAGTAATAGCTCCGACCGAGAAGGGCGGAGGGATGATTGGGTTAGTATTGTGTCGGGTAGATCTACTACACACACTGAGACATGGCCTGGTACCTGTCTACCTACCGATACCAGGTGTTTTAAACATGTCAGTTTTTGTCTTCCTCTACTCGGCCTTCGAGTCGGGCACTCGTCATATCTACCTCTACTTGGTGAGGTTCTGACTTACCTGCTACTTGAGTGTTTTCCCCGCCGAGACCCTTAAATGTGGCGGCCACGGCTAAGTACCAGCCCTTCGGGCCTCCCGATTAACTGAGTACGTAGGCGGGGCACACACACACTCAAGCCAATAAGCACTCAGACAGGCATGCAGGCCGGCAGGCGTGCACGTACGCAGACTTAGACGCGGGCTCAGGCCATGAGGCGGACTGAGCCCCACTTCAATATATACATGAGTTGCTCCTCTTCTAACCGAAGTAGGAGCTAGCTCAGTGGGTTTCGGTGCGAGTGGAAGATCAGGTGACTCGAGGATCGAATCCATCCAACCCCTAGCTCCTTTTTATGAGGGGCTCTGCTTTGGCCTTCGCCCGTTTGTGGTAGGCCGAGACTCAAACCCGCGACCTCAGTAGTCGGGTTAGTTAGAGTTGGTAGAAATCGAATGAAACAAAGACCCGACACTTGGCATAAATGAGTAGTTAGTTGTTAGATTTGTTTTTTTTTTTTTAATTTTATTTGTTTTTCGTTGTTAGTTGGACTCATTTTAATTTTAATTTTATTTTATTTCCTTTATTATTTCTTATTTCCTAGTTTTCTCGCTGATTTCGTGGCTACTCCAAGACACGAAAGATTCACTTCCATGAATCTGCAGAGGATGGTCGGGCAGATTCGTTTCCATGATATCTGCTCGATTGCGAACATAGCAGCCCGAGACTCCGGTCCACATGCTCGGGCTGAGTATTCGACGAGCTACACAGTGGGCGCACAACAGCACGCGGAGAAGTGACATGGGGAGCAACGAAGAGATCGAGCGGAGAGGTAGTGGAAGCAAGCAAAGAAAAGGGAGAGGGTTGCGCGAGGAAGGGAAGGCAACCGCGCAAAAGAAGGTGGCACGCAGGAAAAAGAGAAGAAGGAGAAGGAGGAGGAAAGCGAGACGAGAAGAGGAGAAAGTGTAGAGAGAAGAAGTAGAGAGAGGAAGTAGAAGGAAGAAGGAGAAGAAGGAAAAGAAGGAGAAGAAGGAGAAGAAGAAGAAAGTGAGGGAGAGGAGAGAAACTAACCTGGTGATGTTCCGGGCGTGGGGTTTGGGACCTTGTACATGAGTACGAGGGACTCGTTGCGCTTGCTTTGGGCGGTTTCCAATCATGAGCGTGGGTTCGGCATCCGCCCGGCTCGTCGGAGTGAGCGCTTGGGCTCCTCGACTTCCCAAGACTGCAGTCTCGTTATGCTGCACATAGTGAAGGAGCGAATAGTGTCGTCGAACTCTTGGCACTTACGACGACGACGACGGGAAGAGTATGAGACAGGTAAGTTTTCAATCTTGCAACACTCTTCATGGCGCTTCTATCAGTAGTCCGAGCAAAACCAAATAAATTTACCATGAGAATATGGAAAAATACATTACTACGGGTGTGTGTGATTTTATGTCATGTTTGATTCCACGCTATCTTCCCCGATAGGATGAATAAAATCATCTGAATCTACCGCTAGAACATGGAAATATACACTGCCGCTCTGGATTGATTGTTTGTATGTGTGTGTGTGTGTGTGTGTGTGTCCGATCGCGCGGCCGATCCCAAGCTATTCCATCGAGAAGATGAACGAGATCGAGAGGATCGACCACTATAACGAGGAAATTTATACTTTTACTACGTGTATGTGTGTGTGTGTTTGTGTTTGTGAGGGTGTGGGTGTGTATCTCGCAGTCGATCTCATGGAACTTCCATCAATAAGATGAGTAAACATAAAAATAAAATAAAAATAAAAATAAAATCAAATGAATCGACCACTAAATATGGGTAGGTACATTACCACGCTTGGGTATGTGAATATGTGTGTGTGTGTATGTGTGTGTATGTGTGTGAGTATGTGTGTGTATGTGTGTGCATATACTCGATCGCGCAACGGACTTCCCGCTATAAGTCCAACAAAATCGGACGAATCTACGGCCACAATATGAGAATATGCACGACTCTACTTGTTCGCTCGGTTGCACGAATGTGTACGGCTGAGAGAGAGAGAGAGTGAGAGAGAAAAGGAAGGAGAGGAGGTGAGTGGTAGTCCTTGGGGACACGTGGCATCTGTGAGTGGGGGAACGAGGTTGTGAGTGATGCGAGAGACATACCTGGTGCTTGAGGCGAACGGCATTGGCCGAGATCTGC
>BFEA01000116.1:2544449-2572962 GCA_003427395.1 Chara braunii
TTCATATAATTTTTTTTCTTTGAAAGGTCAAGAGGCTATCTTTTTCTGATGCATATTTGACAGGCCATGAACCTATTTTTGTTTCGTGATGTTTGATGAAAGGCCAAGAGCCTACTGATTGTTTCTCTTTCAAAATTCAAAGCTTCGTTCATTCTAACGTTTGCCTCTGTTTGTGTAAAAATGTAAAAGGCATCTCCTTGCCTTTTCAGTCTCAGCCTTTGAACTATATTTGTCATGAATGTGTCTATTTGGGAATGACTTATATAATATATATACATATATATATATATAATTCATGGGATAAGTTCAGATAGAATAGGACGCGGCATGCGTGAAAGATCGTCAGTCGAGTCGACCTGAATTGTAAGTCGGTCCGGGAAATCAGCATCCCAATGTCCAACACGTAAACGGGTCAGTCTTAGGCGTTCAACCGTGCGCATATTCATCATGTATGTATCGATTTGAAATAACTTTATATAACATATATGATTTATGGGTTAAGTTCAGATATAATAGAATTTGGTATGCGCGAAAGATCGTCAGTCGAGTCGACCTGAATTGTAAGTCGGTCCGAGAGATCAGCGCCCCGATGCCCGACAAGTAAACGGGTCAGTCTTAGGCGTTCAACCGCGCGTATGCCTATGCTACGGCGATCGAGAAAACGCCCTCGGCCGACCTACCTCTACAAAGGCATGGAAAAACCTTCGCATGTGGGCCGGCAGCTCAGCAGGGATACGCCTACCAGAGGGTGGTGACAGCCCCTCGGGTAGAGGTAAGTGGTACCTCGCGACATCCCGACCTGTCGTAGGGCGTCGTGAGAGGTATAGCACGCGCGCACGGTCGGAGTGGTGACATGTGGTTCTTCAAAGGTAAAATCCTGCGTGACACGACCGTGAGGTTCAGCGCTCCCCAGCAGAGCGCGGGACCGCCGCGTGCGACAACGTGCATGCATGCACGAAGAACACGGAATTACAAGGACTTAGAAGGATGATTAGAGAAGGAACGCCTACATTCTGCATGGCCCAATCGTGGCGTGGGGGACGTAGCCGCTCTCCACACATCGATCCGATTATTCAGAGCGAGGCTACCAAAACTCAGCGAAAAGAAAGAGAAGAAGGGCGGGAAAGGCAAAGCTCAAGAAGAAAAGATACAGTTACAATGGCGCCTGCCTTAAGTTACAGTTACACACACGGCTCAAGGCGCCGACTAATCATAATTCCGTTGCAGCCGCAGGAAGAAGCGCGTAAGCAAAAAGGCGTTGCGCGGCAAAAAGAAAAATCCTAATTACAAAATTCCTAAATTTCTATCTAATGCGGAAAAAGCAAAAAGCTCAAACTCCAAAAAGAAAGTCTGAAATTCCGAGAGCCAACGAGGCTCGCCAAGATTCTCAAAGGAAAATTAAAAAAAAAAGCGACGCAAAATTCTCGCGCGATGTCCGCGCCTAAAAAATTTGAAACCGAAACAAAAGAAACGACGTCAACATTTATTAATCACGCGCATGACAACGCGCCGGAGACATAGTCAATCAATCAATCGATCGTCCCGGAACTCACCCGGGCCTGAACCCAACCATCCGAAAAGAACCCGACGCAAAAAGACGAAGAAGCGAGGACACCGATGCAATTTCCTTCCAATCCCGATCTCCCGTAATTGACCCAATCTTCCCAGCTTAGGACCCCTCATTGCAATCGCGCAGAAAGTCGCTCGCTACAGAAAGTGGTTCATCACATATGTGACGCCTAGGGGGTTGCAATATTACCGAGCTCCTGCTTGCTTGTTGACACGTGTCGATCTCTCGAATCGATCGACACGTGGAGCTTTCCTTTTGTGCCTCTTACCATTCGAATGAGTGTAGACGTCGTCCAGTGTGGCAAACACAGCTCCAACTACTTATTCCTCAGGAACGGCCATTGACAATCCAAGGAGGGGATTACAGGTGTCGATGCAGCGACACGCGCACCAATAGACCAATCATCAGTGTTCAGTGGGGAGAGGGAAGGGAAGACGATACATGGGAGCATGAGGAGCGGGCGGGTTAATCGGGAGAGGGGGCAGGAAACTATCCAACCTCGCCACCGTTTCCGGGAGTTCTTGATATCGAACGATCTGGTGGAAATGGGGGAAGCGATTACCACTATGGGGAAGGGAAGCAAGATAGTCTGGGTACAGGGTGGTGAAAGTGCGGAAGAGGGCCGCGCGGAAATGGTCGTAGTTTTCACATGAGGGGATAGTCCCCGTGATCATGCAGTAAACTTCGACCATATTGTGGCCTCGCCACGCGGCGCTCAGGAGAAGGACATGGAGGTAGAAGTCGGGGACGGCGCACCGGGTTGAAGGGTGGGGATGAATTGTGACAATAAGATGGGTGACGTAGAAGAAGTGAAAGGTGTCGAAGGGGAAGGGATTGCGGGGAAAGATAACGCGGGTAGTAGCTTGGCGGAGGGTGAGATGGTCAAGGGGACAGCGGGATAACGACCGGGGACGAAGCCCGATGCCCCGCATCAGTACGGGCTCAAACTGGTGGACGGTTGGTGGTGGAGGGGGACTTCGTCGTCGCCTTGCCGGTGCGGTCGAAGTCTCGGCAGCGGGGTCCCCATCCTCGGGCTTAGGCGGCTTTGGATCTCGCCCTGGGTCGTCGGTGGTCGGCGGACCTGCGGCGCTGGCAGACTCCAGCTGTCGCTTTCCGGCTGCGATCTCCTCTCTCTTCTGCGCTTGGGCCTGTGCTTGAGCCTCTGTACGCACCTCCTCCTCAAATCCTTCCCACTTTGACTCTTCTAGCTCCTCCTGATCTTCTTCTTCTTCCTCCTCTTCCTCCTCTTCCTCCTCTGGGCTTTGTTCCCCTTCGCTGTGCTCACTGTAACTCCCCTCTTCGGGAGTTTCTTCCTCGTCGGCCTCCTCTTCTTCTTCTTCTTCTGCTTCTGCTTCTTCTTCTGCCTCTATTGCCTCGTCCTCGGTCGCCGTTCGATCCCGGAAGTAGGCGGGATTGATGATCTCTCGTGGGCTCAGATAATCCCGCCGCGATGGCTGGTTGCGGTTGTTTCCCGGCTCCTCCAGGCACGCTGACCACTGAAGATACGGCGCCAAGGTCCACGTGAGAACGTGCGAGACCGGGTTCTCGTCACTTTGCGAGACGATCTCCAGGGGAAGATCGTCGGCTAGTTGTGCAAGTGGGACCTGGCGATGGCTGGGCCGCACCGATCCGAACAGGAATCCAAGAAGATCGCCCTCCACGTCTGTTCGTCGGGCCTGGATAATCAGCCACTCCAAGTACTCGCTCCACTCGCGATGGTCTCCGTCCCTTGCCCACGTGATTCGAACCCCAACCAGGCACACCGACAGCTCGACGAAGTGCTTGCGCCAAAGTCTCCACTGCCCCGGATCGAGAAGAGGGACTGCGAGCGGCTCTAGGAGAAAGGAGAGACGAGGGTGGAGACTAGATTGCCAGAAGGTGGGAAAAAGAGATGGGAGGGCAAAAGTGGAGAGTTGGGAGTGGTTCATCGGGGAGGCTGAAAGGGGATGAGTTCTGGCAGCACCACCGCTGGCTCGTGCTGGAACGCCCGGATCCCTCCAAGCTCGACGTCGTCCGTGGGGAAAAGATTCTCCCCGAGGCGCGTAAGAGAGCGGTTCCACTCCCCGGCCAGTTGCTGCGCCCACTTTCTCAGTTGCGTCCGAATGGCTGTATGTCGGAGCGCATTGACCGTGCTGATGTCACCGCTGAAACCGACGACCGTAGACACGTGGCTGATTCCTGGAGCTGATCGCCGATGGACAGCCACCGCTTCTGCCAGTATCACTGCCTGCGGACTGCCTGCGAATCGGAACTTCGCCACTGCATACACCCCTAAAGTGCAGAAGAACTGCGCTAGCCGTAGAAGATCCTGATTGAGTCGTGGATGGCATACCTGCCGAATCGCCGAGATGTAACCCCGTGGCGTTAAGAGATGGTCGTCGAGGGCTCGCTCTGTGAAAAAGCTCATGGCGATAGTGACGGGGACGGGGTTCACGCAGTTCGGTTCGAGCTCTGTATATGGGAAAGAACGAGATGAAGAAGGACAGATAGGTGATAAGCGGTCGTCGTCCTCTTCCGCAGCGGAGGAGGAATCAGATGAAGGCGAAGATGGGGAGGAAGGAAGGGGACGTAGGTAGGACACGTGGCGGATGATCGGACGAGCCGATCGGCTGCCGGAGACCTCAGGCGCAAGCCGCATGGTGTTCACGCAGTTCGGTTCGAGCTCAATCACGCGGAATCGCCCGAAGAATCGTGGCGCTAGCTTACCCTGACGAGCACATTTCCTTACCTGCACGATGTCCCCCAATTTGTACTGGGGCCGTGGACCTGCGTTCCCGTTCCGGGCCTCGTAGCTTCGGACCTGGCGGCCTTAGGCCAACTCGATCATTTTCTGGCGTTTTCGGGCTAGCCTGGGGAGGGACCGATCCATTAGCTCTAAGTGTCGCTTGTCCTTCTCCCGAACCGTGGCCCTTGTGGTCCGTCGGTTCAGCGTTGATTCATGAGGGAGGCTCGGTATGGAAACGCAAGCGACGCTATTGGTCCTCAGCTGGAAGGGGCTCAAGCTCGTTGATTCGTGGGGCGTTCCGCGATGGACCGCCAAGATGTGATCTACGATATCGGGCCAGGGCCTGGGGTCCCGTGCCGCGATATTGCGTCGTAGCGCAGTCTTTATCACCCTATTCGCGTTTTCTACCAGCCCATTGGATTGTGACATGTGCGGTGCGGTATTCCGCACAGCGACACCATGTATGACCAGGTTCCTTAATACTTCCCCTCTGAATTCTGCCCCGTTATCGGTCAGGATTTCTTCCGTATCCTGGTGCATCCCGAGAAAACGGTTAACATACCGCGCGATTTCGGCGGCTTGCCGCGAGCGACATGGGTAGGCCTCGATCCATTTCGAAAAGTGGTCGACAAATACCAACAGGACTGAATATTCACATCTATTAGGACCCGGGGGTACCACGATATCGGTAGTATCCATACTCACCCTTTGAAAAGGCCGCTCAACTATCGTTGGTACTATCGATCTTGGCGCCTGGATCGGCGCCTTGTCAGCAACGCAAACTTGACAGTTTGCGACGATGAATTTCATATCGTCCCGAATATTGGACAAGTACCACTCATTTTTGTCGATTGCCGACTCCGTGATCCGTACGGCAAAATGGGCTGCCGTTTCCTCGTGTGCTGTCTTCACCCAGTCATACCTCATGAACGGGTGCGGTACAACCATCCAAATCACACTGCCGTTCGTTTTCCATTTTTCTAACCTACCCTCGACCCATCGATAATCCCGAGCCCTTTCATTAGCCCTCCTCCGATCTTCCTTGGTGAAATCCTGGAGGGGGTTACCCACTAAGGTGGCAATCAAAGCGATATTGGTCCATACTTCGGCCCTTCTAAACTTCCTGGTCTTCTCCAATCCTTCTGACGTGGCATCCAAAAAGCGAGCCTCGGTCGGGATCTTGTCAACCCGACACAAGAGGCACAGCCACGGCTTGCTTTCGTTTCTGTATTGGATGCACGAGCCGTGGGCTTGTGCGACGTACTGTCAACAATCTACCCATTCCGCATAGCCTTCCCCATTAGGACGCATGGAGACCGAATATACGGGGGAAATGGCTTCGCAAAAATAGCAAACTTTATCAGGCAGGGAGAGAAGAGATGAAGAGGAGAGGGGAGAAAGAGGGGTTACGGGATTACCTTTGTCACGCATTGCCACCAGTCGCTTCTTGCCACGTGGGAGAACTGCCACTTGTCCGTACTTAGGCCCGTTCGCCGGTTCTGACTCCTTCCACGGAGTGATTTCCTCGCCCTTGGGTACTTTGGCAGGTCGATGCAGACGCGTCAGTCCGTCCGCGTTGTCGTGTCTCTCCGTCTTTCGATGGATGATGTCGAAGTCGTATTCCTGTAGGCGCACCGCCCAACGTCCAATCATGCCCGTGTAATTAGTGAGCTTCTTCAAGGCCAGCAGAGGCTCATGATCCGTCACGACGCGGAACTTCTGTCCGTAGAGATACAGATGGAAGTGTTGGATTTCCCAGACTACTGCATAGCATTCGCCTTGGGGTGCCGAGTCATTCCTCCGTTCGTCTGGCACCGTTCGCGACGCGTACTCGATGACGTGTTCCCGACCATTGTTCCCCTTCTGCGCCAAAATAGCGGAAATAGCCTCCGGTTGCCAGTCCGTGATGAGAATGAACTGTTTCGAGGGGTCCGGTCGAATCAAAATAGGTGTCGTCGCCAGAGCATCTTTGAGGGTCGCGAAGGCCTGCCCGCACTCCGCGTCTCAACTGAGAGGCTGGTCCTTTCGTAACAGGTTCGTTATTGGTCGTGCAATCGCGGCGAAGCCTTTGATGAAACGACGATAGTACGATGTCAGGTTCGATCCAACCGCTGGTTTCAAATTCCCGGATTCGTTCGAGGGCCTTTTTTCGTTCTATCAGGGAATACCGGTAAGGCTTGCAGTGAATTGGGGAATAATTTCCCGTCTGAATTTCGTGTTGAATGACCAATGACAAGCCGATGTCAGTGTCCGTCACACTAATCGCTCCCTGATATTCCGTCAGGATGTCCGCAATCAAACGATGAATCTCATCAGGTACGTATTGTGGAACGTGTAATTCGTAAGGCTGATCCCAGATCCGTATGTCGATCTGCTTCGTATGCACTTGTTTCGCCACATCGGGTGGTGGCGCAGAGATAAATGAATGGTCCGATCGCCAGGAAAACACTGTGGTCATCATCTGAGTGTCTTCCTCGCGGATGGCCACGTGTCCTTCCGGGGTGATTGCATCACAAATATGATCTTGCCATGGTACGGTTTTAGTCACAATCTTAACTCCGAGTTCCTCTGATTCAGCCTCGAAACGCCCAGGGGATTCCAAAGAACTGGCTTCCGCCCCCAAGCGTAATAGTCGTACTTCTTTTGCGGGTGACAGCAAGGATCGTGGTAGGCCCCTGATGTCGCAAAAAGCTCGCTTATCGTTATATCGTGAGAGAAGAGGAGTCGCTTCTTCGTACAGGGTTCGAGGGGGTTCCAAAGAGTCGACCATCCTTGAGATCTGTACGAGGGGTTCACCCATAATCATTGCCTGGGTCCTTTGTTCCTTCTGAGTAGTTAGATGCATCGTTCTTGCGATCGTTCTGGGTGGCGGGTAGTACACACGCTGTCGTGCTAGTCTTAGAATTTCCGGATCATTTTCGTCACTGCTATCCGCATCCTTCGATGATGGCTCATCATCTGCGGAGTTTTCCCATGTGATCATGCGAAGAGTTCCCGCTATCATCGGAGAAACTCGCGGGACTGCGTTGATGGTAGTACGAAGAGTCAGTCTCATAGGTACAGCATAGGGTTTTCCTCCCGTGTTTCGGAGGATGATTGACCGTCGCTCGAAATCTATGTTTGCTAGTAATGCCACAAGAGCACGAAGACCGAAAAGGACATCGTAGGTATTTACATCCAATACCACGACATCCCCCAAGGCGTGCACCTTTCCTAGTCGGAAAGCGACGTTGGTCATCCGTCCCACTGTTTTGATCTTTTCTTCGTCTACCGAAACGAGCTGATCCTTTTCCGTAAGCATGTTTAGATAGTTTCTCCTACCTTCCCTCTCAACTACTCGCAGGGAAATAGCCAGGAAAGCAGCTCTTGAATCAATGATTGCATTGTACGGAATTCCCCATATTTCAATATCGCATTTCGCAAATTTCCAAGGGATGGGTTTAATCCGTAGGAAATGATCGTCTTTCTGAATTAGTCCTACCCGTATTGGATCCGACGTGCCAACCGTATTTTCATCTGGCGTGGGGCCTTTAGCCTTTACGTTCGGTGTTCGAGCGAGGGCGAATCGTTTTCGATTCGCCTTACTGTGTTGTAACATTCGCTCATTAGCCTGTTCAGAAATCGAGAGCAGATGGCCAATCGGAAGTGGAATCCGATGGTCCAAAGCTCGGATGATATTCAGCACATCGATTTCCCCAGTGACGAAGGTGGGTCCTCCCGACTCCATCTCTCTTGGAGAAGGTCACCACTCAGCCACTTCTTTTTGTTCTGGCGCTAGTCTGATCGTCCCGATCATTCCGAGCCCCGGATAACCAAGCGATACGTATTGGTCCAACGGGATGAGCTCAGCAGCTTCTTCCGCGGTAGCTAACGCGCTTCCTCCACCTTCTATTTCCTCCATCAGGGCTCCTACCCGTCCAGGTCCGTTAGCGATGGGGGTTGCTGTCATTGGTGCGACCCCGACCCGTTGTTGCGGGGGCCGGTGGGGGCAATCACGGGCTAGATGCCTTGGTTGATGACAAGCATAACAGACGTTCAGATTGCTCGCGGCTCCCCCGAGAGCAGGTGCCGGGGCTAGCCCTTGTTGGATTGGAGCGACACGTACTGTGATGGGCCGCATGTTCCTCATCATAGCTTCTAGCTGAGCGTTATGTTCTCGCTGTTTCTTTTTGCTTTCTTGGATTAGGCTAATTAACGTTTTAGTCAGTTCAAATATAGCAGTGGACTCATTTGACCGTATAGGATTCTCAATCGGTGGCGGGGTTGCCGCCATTACAGGTGTTTGGCGCCACAGGAACAGGGACACTCGTGACTACACTCGGAGTCGGTCGTTTAGGGGCTATCTGTTCCAAATAGGTGACTGGGCCAGACACAAATCCTATATTTTCGAACTTGTTTTGCAACGCGGCCAGCTCAGCTTTCGCCCTCGCAAGTTCGGACGAATCTCCTTCCTTAGGATAGTCTTTTCCTTCCGGGAAACTCGCCGCGAACTTTCGTTCCATCTCCTCTGCAGCGGCCATAATCTGTTGCAGCGTATGATTGATGGGGGAGAACTGCTTTCGCGGTTTCGCCCTTATCGTTCGGCTGCGAAGTCCATCGATAAACAAATCTCTCCCGACTTGTTCGCCCCGCTCAGTTTTCACAAACATTCGGTAGAACCGATTTCGATATTCCATGATACACTCAAGAGGTTTTTGCACCCGGTCTTTGATCATGAAGAGCGCTTGCTCCAGGTGGACATAGTCGAATCGATTCAAAAAGTCTTGTTCGAAAGTCGGAAGATCCACCCATACATAGGTACTGAACCAATGATGAGCGTCTCCCCCTAATCGGGCGGGAATATTCACCTGAGCTTCGTTATCATCATACTGTTGTGCCCTGAGCGTGGCCAACCAAGCTCCTGCGAGATGATGTGCAGGGTCGAATAGATAGAGATCAGGTGCCGTCATGGGAGCCCGTGCTCGTGGGGCTGGTTGATTAGGATCTGGTTGATTAACATTCTGTTGCGGATTCGGATTTTGTGGATTAGCGTTCATGTTGGTTGCCCGTCGATTAGCCGATCTACTTCGGGTGATGACGGGGTCGCGTCTATGCGCGTTCCGGGGTCGAGGTCGCCCTCGGTTAGCCAGATCGCTCAATTATCGTGTTGTCAATCCTAAAACCCGACCACGTGTCGGGCTCCGATACCAACCTCACGCCTAGCGCGACTTCCTGATCGGAGTAGAGTATGGGCCTGGAAGTGCGAAAAGGGGTGTGCCAAGAATTTTTGGGGAAGTGGGGGTGGAGTCCCAGGTCGGAACTGAGATCTCCTGTGAAAGGGTTTTTCGGGGGCACAGGTGCAATTCGGCAGAAAGGGCGGACCACTTCATAAGGTAGATGGCATGCGCGGGTCCTTCAAGACCGTGTGATCCATCGGTTTTGTGGGTGGCGGTTCGTCGAAAAGTCCCTTCGGGGCGGGTGTGGTTTCGATGAGTCAGTTCGTCGGTTGTTGCCACGTGGGGCCGGTCATCGTACGTTCTGGTGGGGCCCTCGTGGTCCCGGGGTTCTAAGATTGGCGTGTTGTCGGCGATTTCCACAGGGCGTGCTGGGCTAGAAGCGGGCTATGGCTTTCCACGGGATGACCCTGAGTTGGTGATACCAGTGTCGAGCGCATCGGTCCGGCACCGCGCATGCCAGTGCGGGACCCTCTCGGCCGCGTCACGCAGGAGTTGGACCAACCTCGACACGGACACGCAAATGGAGCTTCCTTAGGCCGCTCCGGCCGAGTGCGCCAGCCATACCTCTCGCGAGCNGTCACGCAGGAGTTGGACCAACCTCGACACGGACACGCAAATGGAGCTTCCTTAGGCCGCTCCGGCCGAGTGCGCCAGCCATACCTCTCGCGAGCTCCTACGACAGGATAGGGCCTACGCGAGGCACAACTTACCTCCACCTTACGGGAGTTGTCACCTCCCTTTGGTGGGCGTATCCCCGCCGATCTACGAGTCCACAGTACGAAAGTTACTCCGTTGCAATCGCAGAGGTGGACCAGCCGAGGGCGTTTCTCGTTCGTTGTCGCATAGGGGGTACGCGCGGTAATACGCCTATCGGACCCGCACGCGAGCCGACACCTTGGGGGGATGAAGTCCCAAGCGCGGCTCGACGTCGGTCGACTAGGACGCCTCCCACGCACCACGCGCACACCACTCTCCGAACACACAAAAAGAACACGCACACACACACATACAAAAGGACACAGCTCAAACAACCCGATAACGCTCCTAGTCCCTCGGTAACCAACCCATAACTTTCCGATACGGAAATCGGATGGGCGTCGCGCGCGACGATTAGTATAAAACCGTGCAGGCGCAGGGCTGACTCATATCGACTCGCAACGCAAGCGCACGCAAGCGGTCACAGTGATGGCGTACCATGTAGTACCCATACTCGCGCGGTCCTCGTTAATCTCGAGGGTCGCGTTCGACACTCAAGTATCGGCTGACACGCGCCTTGAGGGTTAATCTCTCGACGTTGGACAACCGCCATGCGCGGTTGAAGACCACACACCCTCTCCTGCACCCTTATGCAGAGTGGGTGGTACACGGGTCCACAGCCTGTGGTGGCAGTCATCTCTCGCGGCCCTGGGGGTGAGTCCTCCCCGCGCCTGAGCGAAAGTCAAGGGGTTTGACTTTGACGGCTGCCACGGACTACAACGTCCAACCATAAAAATCCCTAACGAGTAGACGGGGCACACACAAAAGCAAGAAGAGGGGCTAGGGCGAAGGCCCCCCCTTCCCTTAAAGGGAATCGTGACCTTGGGGTACCCCCCCCCTCTACGATTGGTGTCAGCGGCCTACAATAATCCAAGCGCTGCACTCACGTGTGAACCCGACAATCCCATAACCTTTAAACGCCGGCGGGGCGGGATGTCGCGCGCAGGGCTCTGATATAAAACTGCGCGGCCGCAGGCCAATCCTATGTCAACCACCGATGCCAATCATACGTGGTACCCGCGGCTCCGGCCTCGCGATATTGAATGGCTGAAATAACACATCGCGGGGGGGGTTACCCCTCACGATATTGAATGGCTGAAATAACACATCGCGGGGGGGGTTACCCCTCACGATATTGAATGGTTGAAGGACACGCCGTTCGGCCCTTGCGACATTTTCGCCTTTCAGGTGGGGTGTCTCGCCGGCCAAAATAAACAGGCTCTATGCAAGGGGAGACTCCTCCCCTTCAGGGCCTGGGGCTTGGGATGTCCTGGACAAGGACCTGGAATCCTGGCCCAGGACCAACGTCTGACTAAGGAAGCCCCAAGACGCAAATAGGCAAAAGGGAGGGTCTTCCCTGTCCCTCAATCCCAACTCTCACGCGGTTGTTAACATGGCCTCTTAAGCCTCCCGAACACTCATCATACGTATATMCACGCATACATACGGAAGGGGGATAGAGTTATGATGATCACTTCTCACAGGCACAGTGGGACTCCTCACAACCATGTATATGTATATGGAATCGCAAGCAGTCCAAATTCAAAATCCGAGTCACAGGACATACCTGCAACCACACCAAGAATCAAGCGACAAAACACACACTACACGGAGTCAACCCCAACCATTCTCTATGCTCATACCCCTTCACTTTAGCCATGCAAGCCCCAACTGCCAGTCCAACCAACCTCAATTAAATACTCAGTACCTTTGTTAAATGGTCATTCAAAAAAAGTCCGGGTGAAACCCTTAACAAACAGTAAAAACCACCAGGGCTAAAACCTTTTAGGTTGAGTATGGAGGGTGAGTTGAGATTGAGTCGAAGACCGACGAATCGGCAACCGACATGTTATCAGTGATAACAGAGGATGATCCTCGTAGGATCAAGCTGATACTAGTCCGAATCCTGAATCGAAGTCCGACGAAAGTCTGTACCATAAGACAGGTCAACCCCCAAGCTAATCTCATAAGTGTACGGAGAATACAACTCCATGGCAAATTCTCACCAAAATCTTTCTAACTAGCTAGGCCTAAATCTATCTTTAAGCAGCGCTCAAAGCAAAGGYAGACTCTGGCTGAATCTCCCCTATTTAGGGTGGATTGCTAATATCGCCGCCTGTCAAAATATATTCTAACTTTTCTAAATCAAGAAAATTTCGGCAGCGCTTCCCGTAGGAAAAGTGTCTTTTCAGAATTTATATCAGCCCAGATATAAAGGCAGAAATAAACTCCAAATCTGGAAAGTCAAATTCTGTCTAACTCCCTTAATTAGTAGAAATTTTGGCAGCATTCCCTCTAGAAAGGGAGACTTTCCAGATTTATACTAAGTCAGATTCGAACTCAAAAATAACCTTGAGTCCAATTTAGACAAGATTTAACTAACTCCTTAGTTTTGCAGAAATTTTGGCAGCACTCCCCCTATAAAAGTGCCCTCCCAAAATTTATACAAAGCCAAGTTTAGACCCTGAGACTAACTCCGACATCCCAAAGCCCAATTTTGTCTAACTCCCTGAATTAGCAGAAATTTGGGCAGCACTCCCTTTAGAAAAGGAGGCTTTCCAGATTTTTACTAAGTCAGAGATGACGAAAAGACGAGCTGAACTTTGGTTAGTCAAAATTTATCTTACTCCTTGAATCTGTAAAAATTTCGGCAGCGCTTCCCATAGGAAAAGTAGCTTGCCAGAATTTATACAGGTCCAAGTATAGTAACGAGGCTCAGAAAATGCAAAAATCGATCTAAGTAAAATAAAGTCAACTCGAAAATATAGGAATTGACCTAACTCCTATCGCTCTAGCACGTGGCGAGTCTCTAAAGCAACTACCTGTCAACCTGAAATCCAGACCAAGTAGTAATCTCACTAAGCCCCATGTAGGCCAAACCACAAAGGTAAGTACTCTCACCATTCCCTAGCCAATCTAAACAAACAATAGTTCATGATCTTTCAGTGAGTTATCCCCTCATACCCAACTTACATAAGGCATAGGTCAAGGCACCTGAACTTACAGAGCGCGCCCAACTTAGCCAGGCCCAAAGTCAGAATACATAAACTTATAGAGCGTTCTGACTTGGCCAAGTATACACAAACAGAGAGCACAACTACTTCTCTTCTTCTTTCGGCGTGTGACTAGACCACTCTAGTCGCCCTGAACTGTTTAAATAGCCAAATTATGTATACCTCTCTTAACTTAGTCTTCAAAGGGACATAAGGCTGAGCCGCTCAACTTAGAACATTGCTCAGCCTGTCCACATTTACCTTCAATTATATCTCTTAATTATACTCTCTTCAGTTGTGATAAGCTATAGTCAGGCTACCTACACTTATAGAGCGGCCTGACTAGCCTGTTCTTAATAACATAGTAATACAATATAGCCAAGTTATATCCATTGGGTTCCAACATGTACGAGGCATCGAGTCAGACTACCTAAACTTATAGAGCGCTCTGATCCTCAGCCAGGTTCGTTTCTCTCTGATCCAATCTGTGCGAGGCAGTGGGATAGGCTACCTAAACTTATAGAGCGGTCTGTCCCCTGCCAGAATTACCCCCTCAAAACAAAACAAGAGAAGGGCCGAACCACCTAAACTTATAGAGCGGTTCAGACCACCTCGTTCAGAACCAAAGAAACTGAGAGAATCCCAAGTAAAACAAGGCAACCCAAGGTACCTAAACTTATAGAGCGCCTTGGGTCCCTGAAGGTCACTCGCAGTCAACCCCCGACAAGTCAGAGCAGCTAGGACAGCTAAACTTATAGAGCGTCCTGACCCTCCATGCAGTTCACAACACCAGGTCTCCCCAAACTTATGGGGACATCCTAGCCTTCAGAGCTTCAGGCTACCTAAACTTATAGAGCGGCCTGAGGCTCCATGAAGTCCAACAATAAACAAGGCGCTGGGCTTCCCCAAACTTAAGGCGACCTCCCAGCCTTAGTGACCCAGTCAATCTGCACACAATAGTGCCTTCCTCCCAGCCTTCCCCCAGATGCAACCCATCTCGTTCACAATCTGCTTTCAGGCACTCAACAAAAACTGAAACTGAGATTGTCCACACACTCCTYTACTTCAGTCTGACTTAGGYCCTGATAGTCAAACCAAAATCAGAGTACAGGATCCACACCATACGCTYAKTCAAAYGCAGAAAGATGTACAGGTAGGGGTTATAGTTGGGTTTATAAAGGGAGTYAAGGGATTAYCACTMAGTTCMCTGCCTCCAGGACTYCGCCTRAGTCCCGGCAGAGYTCCCGCAATCGGTGGGGCAACCTCCCACRAAGGCCTTGGCGCGGGTTACGGGTTACAAGCCCGCCTSCCGCCTTCCTCTCAATAGCCAGAGGACCAGACTTAGAGGGAGAAGGATAGAGGGAGAAGGAGTAAGACTCTCAGTTAGASGGGTAGCTCAGACTCGCGCGAGAGGGCCKTCGATTCTTCAGCGCCTGAGGGCCTCCCAATGGCGGCCAAAATGTGACGGTTTGGTCAACCCCTCAATCAAACCGCCAAGTCAACTTCCCCTGACGACTCTCCAAGCCTGCAACCATCGACCCACCCCGCTTTCAGAGCCTCGTCACTTCCTTGAGCCTRTCTGCCACAGTGYCAYAGGCTGTAATAGTCATCGCTAGTCACTMAGCAGGTGYCAGCAGGTAGCTTCCATCCTCCRGTCACAGCCCACAGGCAACTATACGCAGCAGCRGCCCATAGTCGGCAGGAACYGTTTAAATACGGTCCGCCRTAATCAGCAAGCAGCCGYTGCGCAGTCCTTGGCAACCGCAATTGACCACTCGTAGTAACAGTTCACACTRCTACCAACAGYTATTGCGRTATGTAGTAGCACCCARCAATCACCAGAAGTAGYCGCGCACCCACCGTTCCCAACGACATAGATCAGCAGTTGTCGYCRTGGTACAGCAAAAGAGGTTRCGAGAGTGYTGTAGCTGCGCAGCCGGTTTAGCTGTTGGTGGGACGGCGAGACTTGATTTAGYGGTAAGTATCTTCCAYGTTTTAATCCATCAAGGGTGTAATGCWCAAGCSGGCCGATTAGTCCCCAGCTCGGCCACRCTACAGYCGTATGCAGGTCTCCGAGCTCCGCTACCGTTTCYTCAATACTCCTATCCGCAGGGCRTGCGGCACACTTATYAGTAGYCGATTTGCAAATGGTACCCGACCTGCTGGGGCACGCAGCACACAGACTAGCAGGTAGGCTCYAGACTCCCCGCTCACAGCCCACCCCCCCCTTTTCGAGGGGATGAGCAACGTGCCCGCCAGCGGTAATCTCCAACCACGACGATACCCCTCTCGTTTCCACTTCACCAAGCTGCGGCTACARCCTTTCTTGCAGTCCGGCCACATGCGATTTGGGAATGAATCTACTGTCGAAGTATGGAACTATTCGTCTCTACCTGGCCATGCGCGCTACAACAWKAGGCGCGGTTAATCCCACAACAATCCGTCGGCCAGCAGGTACGTTTACAAATCACCCCYGRCCCTCGTGCCACCTCTACCCATAGGCTTGAGCAAAAGTCGGAATGGATCTCCCGCTAGATCATGGAAAGGTTCATCGTTATATCTGTGTCCTCCCCTGTCACCCCGTTGTGCACCTCGTCCCCGCTTCACCCGTCCCCCACTCCTCCRTAGTCCTACTCGGCTCCGTCACCACCCCTTTTTACATGCTTGCACCCGGCGCGATCCGTCGCCTAGGTTCGCTCAACCCACCCGACTTCTCACCCCCTCACCTTAGCATCCGGCCTGCCTGTTGCGCCCCCATCTCCGCTTTCTCCGACACAGCCTGCCACGTCCCGTTCTTCCCTGCTCGTTATCTCCCACCCATTGCCTGGCTAAAGTTGTCGTCAACAGCGGTCCGCTCAACCRCGCAGTCCGTCGGGCTRTCAAATGCCGAGTAAAACTCCGGCTCGTCGGGTCTCCTTCAGTTTTATACGCACCGCTCTCGCGCAGGGGCCAACAAACCTTCCCCGTATTATTCCAATTTTGGCCGATATCCCAAAGGACTCGCGCCGTCTGGCGCCCTTCGATGCGACTAACAGCTTCACRGTCTCCCTCCTTCAGCCCGTTTCCCCGTCCGGGTTCATTCCCGGACCTCCCCCTCGTTGGCTTTCGCGGATCTCCAAGAAATCTCGACCGGGGTAACTCCCCGTGTTGGCCCAAAGGCCTTACTGTGCCTCTTTAGTACGTACCCGGCCCATCTCACGGCCGGGTTCGTTCCCCATTTGTGGGTGCCCCCTCKTCTCTCCCTTTTGCGCACCTACCTTGTTTACGGTCGGGCCCAATCCCGGACTTGCGCGCGCCAGCCTGGCACAATGGCCATGTAGTCTTCTCTGCATCCTCCCACGGTTATCGGATACCCCAAGCTTCACTCGTGGCAATTACCCCCRCCCCGGCTCGGACTCGGCCTGTACTTCAACAGTTTATGGTTGGGTCCCCCGCTCTAAGGCCAAGGTTYGACAAATCGGACTCGGGACCGGTGCCGGAACCTTGGCAGGGTCCATAAATAAGGGCGGGGAACAAAACGGCGATATAAATTAMGGTAAAGCCCAAAAAAATAGAGGGAATACCACYAATTTATTGGGCCGCGYGCAGARCCCCGCTGACGCCCCCTTCGGCCCTACAGCGCGGGCCCGTAATCGGGTTCCCCCAACAAAACAAAAGGGGGATAGTCCCACGAGACCTTCAACCCCTTCGCTCCTCGCTGCTCCGTCGCCTTCATGTCGCCGTCCGCTAACCTCGAACCTCGAACCTCCGTCACACGAACCCGCCACCGTAACCGATAGGGCTAAGCCCAAGCCTGTGACCAGTAGGCGCGGCTTCCCATATAAGGCGGTGCCGCGCGGCGTTCCGGCCATGATACCGCCCGGTCGCCCTATCTACCCACATTTGTGCCCACGACCCCCAAGTGTCCGCGTCAGTCTACCACCCCGTGCCGTGGCCGTCCCATGCGCCTACCGGCGCGCCAGCCCTACCCTCGGTCACGCGCAGCTATCAAAAACAAACTTTCATTCCCTAACCAAGGCCGTAACACGGTCCAGATCGGTCGACTACCCCGGCCGCCCATTCAATTAGAAAAATCACATGCACGCCTTAAATATTGCGCACCCACCAACTCCCTACCGGGACAAGGCAGACCTTGGCCCGCGCGCGGATGACCCTCACATTTTTCCGCACGGGCACTCAAAATCCAGGTTAACCGAGCCTTTTTATCAGTTGCAAAAACCAGGGCGGATACCCTTGTAAGGGTATTCGCGCCGATAGCTTACCGAACCATATTAAGCGACGTCCCCGTCGCTTCTCCAGATCAGAAAGCTATAAATTTCTCCACACTCCAGGTGCTGACGAGATCAGAACCAATCCGATTGGCCGACAGACTTAGGGTTGAGGCCTCCATCAAACCGTGCCAACACAACTATATGCTGCCAGGGTTTCAACATGGGTTTCCATTGTCCCAACACCAGGACGTCGGTGTATTACGCATCAATACTACAGCATAAGTTCCAAAGGCCCCCAAACCATCCTCTTCCCCTTTTGTCCTAGACAACCGCCGGCCTCTCGTTGGGTGTCCTAGTTAGCCTCTTTCTCGTAGACAGAGCCATAACTAGGGACGTGGGCTTTGAATGGGACCTGTGAAGGCATCCTTGCCTTCTTTCAGCAATTTCCTCACCATCACGCAAAATGCACACATATAGCTTATAGCCCATCTCGGCCCTTTCTGCAGTCTAGTATAGAAACGCCAGGTCTCCATCTGAGCCCACCATAGCCTTGATGATCGGGCCAGGTCTACGGCCCACTGCATTGTTACCTTAGCGGCAGTATCCTCTCATTGGTTATACAATGGCAGGTATGTCCCTGACAATCAATCAATCAGGGCTTCCGAAAGACTCAACTCTCATCCCGTAAGGTAATTTCCCTGGGGCGGGCAACTCCCCTTAAACTCTCACCTTGCGGGCCCGCAGCCAGGTTGTGCCGGCTAACAGCCATCCACTAGGAGTTGCACCCAGGTGGCACTAAACTTTACCGTTAGCTTGGTATTCCTTTTAAATATATCTCAGAATTAGCACAGGTGGCCAGGCGGGGTATCACAAACAATTCACAGGTCACTGCAGGACTACGCAGGGGCTTGAAGGCATTTACCGACTCCCCCGTAGTAAGCACGGCATCCTTCGCTCAATCACAAACACCCTCTCCGCCGGATCCACAAGGCTGCGGCTCCTGACTTGATCAGAGCCAGCAGTCGCCCATCCTGATGCATCTCTCGCCCTTTTCAAACACCTCAACCAAACATGGTTCCCTCTCGTCAGACTTCATCAACACAAACAATGCTTCCCATACCACTCAACTTGTACCCACCCTTACTTGGTAAGGGGTGCCTCTCACAAAAGATTTCACGGTCATCCCCTTTTTGTATGGGATGACTCCTCACACGACCTCTTCCAAAACCATGAAGGGGCCTCCATACAATGTAATTCCCACCTTCCAGAACCATAAAGGGGGTTTTAATCATCAAACACTCAAACTGAGGGACCACCCTCTGGGTCCCTGTACAACTTAGACGACGATGTTTAGTATGATCAAACATGCAAATTCCTAAATCCATCAATCCCGTAGGATTCTCACAGTTTTTCACAAACAGGTTGCACTTCCCCTCCTTATACTCTGCCCTCTCGTCCGCCTGCAGCAGACCGCACGAGTATACCGGAGGGTAGACAGCTTTACAATTTACACAATCATGCCCATGAGATGTATCATGTACTTCTCTCACGCAAAGCCAATCATACATCAGGATAAATCCACACATGTGAGAGTGATAGTGGTCGTCACAAGACAAGTCTCATAGAACCTCAACTCATGATACACTCAGGGAGTAGAATGCCTCCCTCAAGACTTAAACACAAACACTCAACTCAAACTCTGTCCATCTGAGCATGGCTCCCGACCCCACTGTACACCCGCGGAACGCGCCCGGGGACACAACATCTACTCAAAATTTAACAGGTGCCTAGCCCTCTGCCTCACCTAACTAGGGAAGACTCATACCCAAGCCTCTTTCAAACCCAAGTAGTCTCCGCACTGCGAAATAAATGTACTGATTAGCCCCATAAGACCTATGGCCGACCCTCATGTCCTAAGCCGTAGCCTATGAAAGAAAAACTCAAAGGAACCTCAATCAACTATGTGAACAAGCAGGCAGGGACTAATCCTACCATCTATAAAGTATGCACACGTCTAGGGCCCCCTCAGCTAACTAACCATATGTACACCTCCAATCCGGCCCCCTGTGTGTCACTACTCTGACCCTACTGCCACATAGACAGACCAGTCCCTACTTACACAATTCCTCCTGGTTTTGCCTATACAACTGAGCCGTGCCCCCATCTGGAGCTCGCTCTACTATCCTGCCCTGCCTGTCGTAGAACTTGCTGTTGAACTCCGCAACTCGCCCCTCGGCCTTATCCTCTAGGAGTTCTGGGCAGTCCACGGCTCTATGCCCTTCTTCCTTGCACCAAAAGCAGGAGGTATCGTGCCACCTGGCAGTCTTCTTCTTTCTCCCCTGCGAACTCGATGTTGAAGGTGTCCCCATGGTTTCAGTAGTCACCTAATGACACGAGGGCAATCCCATATGGCCCTTAGGTCCGGGCTTCATAGCCTCAGCACCCTCACTCCCTCGTGCGGCTGTGCTCACTGGCCTGCAGTCTGGCATATCCAACCCTCGAGGGCCCTCTTCATGAGGCCCCTCTGTCACCACCACCTCATCCCCATATGCTCCTGACAGCTGAGAGCCCACCATGGCGTTGGGCTCACTAATGACCTCCTGCTGCTGCTGCCCTAAGTCAGGTCCTCCCAAGTCCATCCCCGTGGCCCAGGAGCCTAGCTCCGCCCTCAACTCTCCCAACCTCGGAGCATCCTCTGGAGCGTCGAGCCTCTTAGGCCCCTCCTGTGGAGTGCCTATCCCCATGGCAGCCGCCAGCTCATGCAAACGCGAGTTTCTCCTCTGCGTGGACATAGCCATAAGCGACTCCTGTGCGCCACCCTCCCCTTCGGTTGCGTCCAAGGGCACCCCCTCCATTGGCTCGGCTTGTCGAGGGACCTCCACCGCTGCTCCCTGACTCGGCGAAGCCTGCACCCCTCGGCCCTGACCATCGGCACCGGCTCGCCCCATCTGGCTAGCCTCCCAGGCTGCCGAGAGCCTATCCACAGTGGCCGCCATCTCCCCAAATCTCCTCTCCCACTCAACCTCTCTAGCTTGGCTCCTCGCCCTCTCCTCGGCAAGCTGAGTAGTCAGGTGCTCTACCTCCAACTCCTTAACCCTGAGCTCATTGCTGAGTAGATTATACCACTGGAAAGATGTGACTGCCGTCTCGCATACCCTCCGATCCATGCGCTCAATCGCCTGCCTCGTCGCGGAGAATCCCACGTCTCCCATCTCCCTCAGCTCACTCGTCTCTCCGTCCGCCTGTCCTGCCTCTTGTGACCTCTGGCGGGCTGCATCCCTCTGGCTCTCATACCTAGCCCACAACTCGTCGATCCTCTGCTCGCTCGTCTTGGGCTCGACCGGCGGTGTCGGCTCTATTCTCGTTGCCTCCATCTCAGCCTGCCTCGTATGTATTTCATCCAGACGGACCCGTACCCGAGCGGACCTCTCTTCGCTGGTCTCTCTTGGGGCTCCTCTCACTCGCGGCCTCTAGCCCTCCGGGGTTGGTGCCTCAATACCCATCCCCTCGCTCGTGCATGGCACTTCTGGCGGTAACTCCACCGGAACGGGCTCCTCGATAACTGGGCTCTTGGTCACGTGCGTGGCCGATGGCAAGTCAAGGGGCGCCTCCATCCTCGCTCTCTCACATACTCCCTGATCCTCCGCCTCTGCCTCCTGCTCAGGCATAGTGGTGGCCTCAGGGGGAGACTCCGGAATCTCCTCGTTGCCTGGCTCAGGAATCCCATCCGGCCATGAATGTTGTACTGGCTCTGAAACTGGGGAGCATAGAGGAGTATTATCCCCAACCGTGATTATGTTCCCTTCCTGAGGCCGTACCGGATCCGGCCGCCCGGCTGCCATCTCAGGATCCGACCGCCCGGCCGCCCGGCTGCCATCTCAGGATCCGGCGGCCCCTCTCGGCCTCGCCGGTCCGTCTCTGCCTCGGGGTCCAAAGGCTCCTCCAACGGCACGTAGCACGCCGGCTCAACTGAGCCCTCCCCCAATCGTGAGGCCTCCCATTGAGATACATCGAGATGAGTCGCTAGGCTCCGTAATGGCGTCTCTCTCGGTATGTCCAGCTCCTGCGCTGATGGCAACGGTGAGGGCGACCTCAACTCCTCACTCGTAACCCGCCGAAACTCGACTGCCCGGAGGCCACAAGCAGGGAATGACTCCTCTGCCAATGCGGGCCCTGCGGGCTCATCCTCCTGCCGTGTTGGGGCTCTCCTCCTCTCTCTGGCCAGTCCCACCTCTCTCGGTGTCGGTTCCCTTGGCCTCTTGCTTCGCCGTCGCCTCTCAACCCTGGGCTCGTGCCTCTCGTGTTGTGGCCGTCCGAACGCCCTCCTGAGTTGGGCCTGACAGTCCTCCCAGTCTCGAGCCCTCTCCCGAATCTGTTTGGCCACCTGCCTCTCTGCCTGCCTCGTCCAGATAAGTAGGGCCTGCACCCATTCCTCCTGCGCAACCCCCAGACTCAACATGTAGTGCTCATATGCGGGGATGAACTCATCTGCGTTCCCCTCCTCCAACCGAATGGGCATGCCATCACGCCCCCTAGGGGAAGCTCTCAACCTCTGCATCCCGGCCTCCACATCTGGCCAAGTCAGGGCCTCCTCGCATATCTGAGCGACAGGCTCCTCGAACCGCCCTATACCCCTCAAGTGGTGAATCCTCTCCGCCACTGACCACCCTCTCTGTGCCGCACGGTCCCGATATACGTCCAAGAAGAGCTCAATGTTGTCGTCATCAAACTCAGGCGTAGGCCTCCTCCTAGGCGGTCCATGCTGCTCGCCCCCTCCCGCCATCCTCTGGAGCCCCTGGCGTGGTCGTGTGTCCCTCCCGCCCCTCTGCAGGACTGCCTTCGAAAAGTCAGACCTGCACAACAGGCGAGAGACAACAAACAGGCATACAACAAGGTCAGCAACTGAGCCATCAGTCTAGGGAAATCCCACATACTCTCCACACCCACCCACCCCAATCATCCACCTATCTAATCACCTGACCTGGGTAATACCTAGGCAAAACTCTATTCCTAACGAGGTCTCATGGCCCCTTACCTATTCCCTGGCCACGAACTTCTTCAACCTTGTTCCTAATACCCAGTCCTGCCACCCCGCACCATCCAGCTCTTCGATTTGGTAGGCCCCAAACTCGCCACACCGCACGATCCTATAGGGTCCCAGCCATCGCTTATCTAGCTTTCTGGACCATTGTTTTTCCAGCGAGGAGTCATACAGCAATACCGCATCCCCAACTTTCAGTGGATCCTTCCTTATTCGGGCCATCTGGTCCCATCTCATCTTGTCTTTCATACGGCTTCTCTCTACCTGACCGGCGGTCTCTCGTAACCTTTCCTCAGCGGCTCCCATCTGCCGCGCCCGTATATCGAGCAGTTCTTCAAAGGACAGGTTCACTTCCAGGTCCTGGCGTCTCCATGTCTTCATGAAGCTCTCTATGGGAAAGGTGGCGTGCCTCCAGTACCATAGAGTAGTTAACGCATACTTGGTAGTCCTTTTTACTGTAACATTCTCCACGAAGAATGCTGCTCTCAGGAACTTCGGCCACTGGTTAGGCCTTCCCTCAGTCCACTTGGCCAGGAGATTCGTGATGGTATTATGCCCCCTCTCCACAGGTGCGTTTGCCTGGGGGTGCGCGGCAGTAGTGTAGTTTGCTACCACGCCGTATCCCGCAAGCAAGGTCCGCACCTCGTTACAAGTAAACTCCGACCCCCGGTCCATCACAAACTCTCTGACAAATGGATAGCGCAAGTAGTACTCTTCGATGCACCTTGCTAAAACTGGGCCAGTTTTCGTACGAATAGCCCGACCGTCCACAAACCCGGTAAGGTTGTCCCGTGCGTCGAAGATATAGTTACTTTCATCCTCCCCGAGTGGCATGAACAACAAGTCGAGGTGTACGACTGCCCCCACTTCCCTGTCCAACCTGGGGTGTAGAGGCTCCCCAGGCCTTTGCGCTGACCTCTGTTGGCAAGGCACACAGGACTGACAGTACTTGATGATCATAGTCAGCATTCCATCCCAATAGTATAACTCACTTATCTTTGCGCACGTGGCACTAACCCCTCTGTGATCCCCTGCTATACCATCGTGTAAGGCTGCTATGACATCGACCTGCCGGTTCCTCCCACATACAATTATCTTGGGGTTCCTAACCTGTCGTTTTATAAACAGATGGTCATCTCTTACTACGTAGAGATGCCTCATCTTGTAGGCTTGAACACTTGCGTCCCTATCCCTTATTTCGCACGACAGGAGTAACCCCAACTCCCGATAGATCCCGTCATACTCCTCAGCACGGAAGGCTTCCCTAATCTCTCCCTCTTCGAACTCGTCGCCCTGACTCTCAGGAATAAGAAGCTCGCCTTCCTCGGAACCGGTTGCGCTCCTCTGGTTAAAGTTCCCCTGCAGGAGCGTGTTGGTGAGCAAGTACATTCCTCCCATTAGTTGCTCGTGCTCCTCTACCTGTGTTGGGCCTTCCTCTATTGTCCTTACTTCCTCCGCTAGACTATGTGTTCCTGCCAATGCCAACCTCATCATCCAGCCAACATCCATACTCCCCCACGGATCTTCGTCCTGGAAGGGCTTGAGGACCAACTCCTCCTTCTGCTCGTACCCCCTTGGTGCTAGCCATATAGGATGCATGACACAGTTGGGCACCCTCAACGACCACTCATTTATGTGGAGGCGGACATCCTCCTCCTGATCCAAGAACCCGTCAACTGGTAGGGTATCCTCAATTGATTCTTGATTCGCCCCGTCCCAGTTGATACGGCTCAATCCATCTGTCCTGTTTTTGTCCCCGGAAATCCTCTCCAACTCAAAGTTAAAAATCCAAATGTAAGTCAACCATCTCGCAATGGTTGGGTCAGATGGAGTATAACTTTTCAGGGAGCACTCAAGCGCGGTAGGGTCCACCCTCAAGATGAGCCTCCTGAGAAAGATGTAGTTTCGGAAGGTCCTCAAGCAGTGGAGTACCGCCAGCATTTCCTTTTTAAACTGGGAGTAGTTTCTTTCAGTCGTATTGAGGGTACGGCTTTCAAACCTCAGCGGTCTCTCCTTCCCATCAGCATCCGCCTGAATCAGGACTCCTCCTAAGGCAGTTGGCCCAGCGTCCGTCTCGACAACGAATGGCTTCTCCTCCGTGGCCTCGTAATTCGGCGCTCCCAGCACCAAACCCCCTTCCTTGAATTCCCTCTTCATCCCTTCTACAACCTTCTCCTGGTCTTCGCCCCCGACCCATTCCTGATTCTGACGCACCAGCTTCCTCAAATGCTCCGTCTTGGTGGCGAAGTCCTTCACAAAACTCCTCCAAAACCCACAAGTCCAAGGAAGCTCCTCACGTCCGTTATTGACTGGAAGGGGACTGGCCACTCTAGGATCTTATCCGTTTTCTTCACGTTTGGCCTCCGCCCTTTCTCGTTGCAGACAAAACCCAGAATTGTGGCCTCCCTCATACAATGCTTCGACTCGGGGCCGCTCGCCGTCAGGTTGTGTTCTTCCAGCAGACCCAGGACCTGATCGATATCCTGGATGTGCTTCCAGATGAACCGCTTCACTCCTGGCATCACTTCGTCCTCCTCCTTCTCCTTTGGGCCCTTAACCGACAAATCATCAATGTAGGGCTGAGTGATATGTGGACTTACCGTCTGCATGACCCTAATCATGTGCCTCTGCACCATTGCCACCGCATTAGTCCACCCCTGAGGCGCCACGTTCATGTGGATCAGCCCCCTTGGCGTATGCATCGAGGTCACTGGCCTGTCCGGTGGGTACACAGGAAACTGGTCGTACCCAAAATAAAGGTCTATAAGTGAGATTATAGGTCTCCCTGCGCATGACTCTGACAGGGCGTCCGCGTTCGGCAATCCTCTCGCGTCCCGCACCGTCACTGCATTCAGTCGTTGCAAATCCTGCACCCACCGTAGCGTTCCGTTCGGCTCGATAAAACAAAACCAAGGGGAAGCATACGGTCCACTGGAGTAATCTGCCTCATACGTCCTCATCTTCCCATCCAAGTAATTCACCACCTTCTTCTCCTCATCCGGATTCGGGTACCGCGCGCCCCTCAAGTTCCACGACTCGTCTGGGACGGTATGGATTCGTATCATTGGGATCTTATCCACGTCCAACCTCCCACACTCGTCATCATTAAACAAATACGCGCAATGCCTCCTCTTCATGGTCTCCACCATCAAGGTCCTTTCCTGGGGCGAAAGGAAGCCAGGTTCGCCAATTATTAGCCCTTTCTCATTCTCATTATTGATGCGGCACGGCCCTGCCTGCGCGTGCTTCCGCATACGCCTTATCAGCCCTCTCTCTCGCTCATAATAGGCTTCCTCATCCTCCGTGACAAGCACGGGGACCAGACGGCACTTCTTATCTATAGTCTTGTACCGCCTTTGGGAGCCCTGCTTAAGCCCTTCCCTAAAAAAGGCCGACTTGTCGTTCGGGCCTGGGCCATCGCAGGGTCCCCTTTCCTCCCAGGAAGCCGATAGATCAGCTCCACTTCTCCCACCTGAGGGCTTTCCAGGACCTGCTCCCTCAACGCCTTTATAGCCTCAGGGTCCGCCATATCGTGCGCCACCACCACCTCCATTGCCTTATTCACATCATTAAGGCTCAGGGACAACACCTCGCCTGCTCCTTCCTCCTCCTGTTCCTCCCGGAGTCTCCGTCGCGCATACTCAGACTCCTCGAAGGTTAAGGAGCCGAGGTTGAGCCTGTTCCTCCCACTTCCGGATCCTGTATTCCGGCACTTAATGATTTCGTAGTTTCCGCAGGACGGATCGGATAAAGCCAGGATCATCGTCCCCTCATGCCTGTTGAAGACCAAGGTCTCCGTTCGGCAGAGGAACGAGCTCTACAGAAGGATAGGGTGGTCGACATCGGGCATGACGAAGAAGCACGTTTGCGCTCTTACTCTCCCAATCTCCACCATCACATTAGACGCGGTGCCGCAGAAAATGGCCTTGCAGTTGGCGCCGTGCAGCACACCATGGTCCGAGTGGTCAACTTCCAACCCTAACATCGTCGCGTCCCGCTCCCGGATGATATTCATCTCCGCGCCCGTGTCCACCATTGCAATGCTCGGCTGGTCCCTCACCTTCAAATCCACCAACCCACACGCCACACATTTCCAATCCATCCTGGTGCCCGCCTCTGTCCACTCTATCTCCCTAGGCAGAATTGAGCTCAAGTGGACATTGGGCACTAACCTTCTCGAGAGCCGCCCTTTTAGCTCGCCACGTAGCCTTGGTGCCGACGCCAAAATGTCCTTTAAGTTCATCAAATCGTTATGGCCCTTCAGTAGCTTGTCCACCATTCGCTCCACGTCAAAACCTTCCTCCAGCCGGACTGCGTACTTTTTCCTCTTTGGCACGCTATCATGCAGGCTCGGCTCCGCCCCTCCTTGAGCCCCTCTCTTCTTGCCCTCTGTTCCGCTCTCCGGTCCTCCTCTTGCCGGAGCCTCTCGTCCTCTTCGTCATCACCCTCATCTTCCTCTTCTTGAACCTCTACTACTTCTTTCCTTCGTTCGGACTCAGGGTCCTTTCGAGGGGGCGCCCGACTGGGTGCCTGGCTAGGCCCTTGACTGGTGGTAGCCTTACTTTGGCCCCTAGTCTGCGCGGCCTGTGGTACCCTTCCATACGACGTAGGGGGTCTGAAGGTCATCCCTGACCTAGGACCTGCCCCGGCCGTCGCCACGCTTGGACATCCTTGCGGTCCTGATGATGACTCCGGACTGGACCCATAAAGCTCAGGAAGGCTCATTTCCCATTCCCGGGCCTTTTCACACATTGCCCTTAACCGTTCCTGATACCTGCCGACCTTTGCAAGCAGGTCCTCCATCCTCTCCAAGATGGTCGAGGCTGACACTCTCACCACTTCCTGCGCCTCATCGTCGGACTCAACAACTATGGGCTCCTCCTTTATAGTCCCCGCCTTCAGCCGCTAAGTCACTTCCTCATTTTCATCCACAATCTCCTCGACTCTTACACCGGGGTCTTGCCTTTCCTGCCATATCCTGAACATTGTTGGGGCTGCTGGAGGCCCTGCCGCTGCTCGCCTGAGGGCTTCCTGCCTGATTCCTCCTGGGGTCTTGGGATCAATGTGCTTTTCCCACCGGTCGTATATGTCCCCATCCATACAGGTGGAGATTAGTCCTGCCAGCTCGTCGTCCCGCTGCTGTTGGCAGAATCGTACGGTGTGGCCCACCTCGCCACAATGCCAACAAGTTGCATTCCACCAGTCGAAGTGGGGCCTCCCATACCCTTGGCCCCCTCCCTGGCTGCTTTGGCCACTTGGTTATGACCCCCTTGACCATTCCAGCCTCCTCCACGGCCTCCACCATTTTCCCCTCGCCCCCGGTCGCCCCCTCCTCTACCCCCTTGGCCCCGGCCCCCATTGCCCTGCCCGCCTTGTCCTTGGCCCCTTCCCCCGGCCACACTAGCTTGCGAGGCCTGTTGGGAGGGCGGCGGTTGAACCACGGGCTRGCTTTGAGTCGCCGGGTAGCTCGGGGGGCCCATACTCGCTGATGGGCCCGAATAGGGGACCATGTGTCCCGTGTGGGCCTGACTCCCTCCACACGAGACACAATGGTTACAACTAGGCCAGGGCGTGGATTGGCAATGAGGCACCCAGTGTCCACAAGTTGGCGGCGGTCCCATGTGCGATGATCCGGCTGGCGCGGGCACTGGCGCGGCCGCGGCGACCGGTGGTGGTGCGGCAAGGGCTTGGGGAGCCTGCCCCTTCCCTGATCCCTGTCCCCCCAGTAGCAGATTACACTGCTTCCTCTGGGCCTTAGTCAGGGCTTAGGAGCATGTCTCCCCTCCGCCGTAGTCTTCACGCCCTGCCTCCTCATCTCCTACTCCTGACGCCCGGCCTTGGGTCACTGCCACCACTCTTTTCTGTAATTCTGCTTGGTTGTCATACCCCAGTCCTGCCAATACATCCGTGACAATTCTCTTTACCCCTAGGGTCCCGGATGCAGTAGCATCCCGCTCCTTCCTCTTGCGCCTTTGCAGCCTCATTTGGTGCTGCTCCACCT
>BFEA01000116.1:2582572-2605916 GCA_003427395.1 Chara braunii
CGCGGGCCCGTAATCGGGTTCCCCCAACAAAACAAAAGGGGGATAGTCCCACGAGACCTTCAACCCCTTCGCTCCTCGCTGCTCCGTCGCCTTCACGTCGCCGTCCGCTAGCCTCGAACCTCGGACCTCCGTCGCGCAAATCGAGTCGTGCTTACACGTGTTCACACGGGACGATTACTTCATTGCTGACGCAGAATGACCACATCCAATCATTCGTCGTCCTCGTTATGTGTGGTTTGGTCGTGAATCGCTACGCGGGGACACGTGTAAGTGCGCAAAGCAAGTCGTACTTACGCGAGTCCCTACAGCGTTTGCTGGTTTCTGGACAAACAGTTACCCAACTACCTACTCATTCCGCAATTTTCGAGTATGCAAAATGCAACAATCCCAACAGCTCGATCAAAAGATAAGCAGAAATAAGAACAGGATTAACGACTGCACAAAGTTCCTACCCTACTCATGAGTGCATCAAAGGCAGTAAACAAAGGCAAAGGCAAGGATCAGGTAGAAAGACAAGCAACCAAACATGACATCCATGCATTCATTCATACATTCGTACACAATATCCGAGATGGGAAATCGCAAGGATAAGTGTGAGCGAAAAACCAAGTCCAGATTCCGAAAAACAGAAACGGGCAAATCACCCGGAACCGAAATCAAAATTTATATACGAGACAGGAGGGAGAAAAGATAAAAGAAACAGCAAATCCGCGTCCATCAACCTCAACTCCCTTTTCCTCTCTCTCTCTCTCTTCGATGCGGACAGTCCGTCGTCGCGCACCAACCTACGAAGCCGTCACCTCACTTAGTCCTCCCGCACCTGTCAAGTTTGCCCACGCCCACGGTCCGTCGTGGCCCGCGTCAACCCCGCGCGTTTGGCACCAGCTCGTCGGGTCGCCCGACTCCTGCTCTACTCACCTCTTACTTTGCTCGTGTGCCGACTCTCTCTGATCCCGCAACCCCGAGCTTCCGCTTAGCTGGTTAAGAGAGATAACTAATCGCGCAGTCGAAATTTATAGCGTGCATGCATGTGCGAAGAACACGGAATTACAAGGACTTAGAAGGACAATTAGAGAAGGAACGCCTACGTTCTGCATGGCCTAATCGCGGCGTGGGGGACGTAGCCACTCTCCACGCATCGATCCGATCATTCAGAGCGCGACTACCAAAACTCAGCGAAAAGAAAGAGAAGAAGGGCGGGAAAGGCGAAGCTCATGAAGAAAAGATACAGTTACAATGGCGCCCGCCCAAAATTACAGTTACACACATGATTTAAGGCGCCGACTAAGCAGAATTTCGTTGCAGCCGCAGGAAGAAGCGCGTAAGCAAAAAGGCGTTGCGCGGCAAAAAGAAAAATCCTAATTACAAAATTCCTAAATTCCTATCTAATGCGAAAAAAGCAAAAAGCACAAACTCCGAAAAGAAAGTCCGAAATTCCGAGAGTCAACGAGGCTCGCCAAGATTCAAAAAGGAAAATTCAAAAAGAACGACGCAAAATTCCCGCACGATGTCCGTGCCTAAAAAGTCCGAAACCGAAACAAAAGAAACGACGTCAACATTTATTAATCGCGCGCACGACAGCGCGCCGCAGACACAGTCAATCAATCAATCGATCGTCCCGGGACTCACCCGGGCCTTAACCCAACCATCCGAAAAGAACCGACGCAAAAAGACGAAGAAGCGAGGACACCGATGCAATTTCCTTCCAATCCCGATCTCCCGTAATTGACCCAACCTTCCCAGCTTAGGACCCCTCATTGCAATCGCGCAGAAAGTCGTGCGCTACAGAAAGTGGTTCGTCACAAGGCCTCTTGAGCGGACGTCCCCAAACGAACCATGGACATACCTCCTGCGCCTGCGTATGGTACTAAGAAAATGACCGCGGAACCGCCCGGAGGATTCGTCCTCCGAGCCGTTCCCCGAGGACAGGTGGAACGAGGCCTCAAATTTCCCCGAGGATTCGTCCTCGGAGCGGACATCCCAAATTTCCCCGAGGATTCGTCCTCGAGGACGCGCTGAGTGTCTAACGACGCCCTTAGTCTATCAGGCTATAGGCCGTTGTGTCTTACTAAGCAATGTGACCACTACCGTGCCTAAAACCGCAAATGGGGCGTTCCCCAACCCGCATAATTTGTGGTTTGTGTGAGTATGCCCTGAGCTAGGCCACTGCACACGGTTTTACAATCTTCACCACTTCAGGGCCTGGGATGGAGACGAAGGGAATATTCATGGGACCTCTTTCTTGGCTGATTCTGCCACCTTTTGGGGAAGTATGGATATCCTTGCACGGAAGAGCCGCCGGACGCGGGACCACCGTAATAAGGTGCTATAGGGCCCTCTGCTCAGCGGTGCATCCACCCATGTTCTAGCCGAAGATTCGTTCTAGTAATTGTGGGGCCTGCGGCACCTTTTTCCCCGTTGGGGGGGAAATGGATACAAAGGTTTCGTCGCGGGGAGGTTTTACGACTTTTCCCAAACTTATGCCTCTTGTTCAGGTTGTCGAGAAACGGCGGGCTACGTGTCTCTACCGTCGGGCCTGGACGTGCTGTGGGGACATGCAGATGTCTGCTACTGCTATTGATCTGCCTTTTTGTGCACCTGTGAACTGTTGAAATATGAATCAGACCCAAGTTCGAAGCCAGATGCAATCAGATCAGATGACAGAATAACATGATTCTGAATTACCTGGGGCCGTTCTCGAGGCCGACGGCGCCCCTGAAGATCGAATCGAATGGAAGAATGCGCCGCGGGCCACGCGGGTGCCCCTGAAGATCGGATGGAAGAAAGCGCGGCGTGCTACGGGGGAAGAGAAAACCCAAAGTACGTGTTTTCTGATGTGGGTGTGCGCGCGCGCGGGTCGGACGAGGATCGCTCCCGCCAGCTGGCAAGATCCCAAGCGCGGCGGGGTGCACTGCACATACGGACAGAAAGAAACCGATACCGATACGCAACGCTCGCGGAGACGATTTTTGACTTTGAGCGCGAACTTTCGGGTAATCAAACTTTGAGAAGCGAGGTGCTTGAGCGCGGCCTGTCCTCGTGGGATCTGATTTTTGTTTTTTGCCGCCGCTATTCAGAAACTACCGGCAGCTGCTGTCACGTACGAGAGTCGGCGGCCATCTCTTTACTCTTGGCTAGAAACGGTAGCTCTCTGCCTCGACCTCACGGCGGACTTGTACGTGTCCGACGCGCATCCTCTAGCCGCTCTCATTAGTGCCCTTGAACTTCCTGATGCCCTCTCGTCTCTTCTCTTCTTTCTTTCTTCTCCGACTCTCTTTTTGTCTTGTTCTGACTTAACGCGTACTGTCTCGCGATCACTTTCCTTGTCGGTCCTCTCTCTCTCTCTCTCTCTCTCTCTCTCTCTCTCTCTCTCTCTCTCTCTCTCTCTNTCTCTCTCTCTCTCTCTCTCTCTCTCTCTCTCTCTCTCTCTCTCTCTCTCTCTCTCTTGTACTCCTTCTCTCTGACCGGCTGTGTTCTCCCGCTTCCTCTGGGGTGTCTTCGCTCCCGCAAGAGTTGCTTCTACTCACGGCTTTTTTCCTCTGACAGACCTGTTCTTCGTTTTCCTCTCATTGTTCCTCCTCTGCGTGCTCCTCTCCTTGCCCCCCTCCCTACTTCTCTCCTGTTCTCTGCTCTCCTTCCTACTATTGTTGCGGTTAATGCCTGCTCACGTGGTATGAGGAATAAAAGTCAGTGTCATCCTCCTGAGACATGTCATGGCCTCAGTGCTGTGGTGTCAAGTAATGGGCTGACGCGGGCTTGTCCTGATCATTTCGGCGCGCAATGTCCGCCCTTCCTTACCAGGTGAGCTCTTCTCCACCATTTCTGTCGTCGTATCGCCTGATTCCTACTCTTTTTCCTACTCCTTCCCCTACTCCTCTCCTGTGGTAACAGAATCCATCTATCTTCCTTGGAGTTTCTGGCCGCGATTCTAGTTCCCCATTGTCGCTCTGTCCCCACTTTTCTGCTAATCTGGCCAGTACGTAGTAGGTAAAACCTCGTTTCAGGCGCGTCTTCTTGCCACATCTCGAGCCGACAGTGCTCCCCTTCTTGCTGCTTCGTCCCTCCTATTTATCGTCTTCTTCTATCTGCCGTCCTTTCTTCTTCCTCGGTAATTTCCTCTATAATGTAGTCCAGCCACGCACAGTCTTCCGATCAGCATTGATCAAAAGAGGTGCGTGAACGTAGTACCGAGTCTCTTTGCTAGTCTACGGGGGTGGAGAGAGAGAGAGAGAGAGAGAGAGAGAGAGAGAGAGAGAGAGAGAGAGAGAGAGAGAGAGAGAGAGAGAGAGAGAGAGAGAGGGCTGCTTGTTATTTATCGTGCAGGTACGTCGTAGGCTTTTTCGCGTTGTGATTATATATCCTAGCATCTGTCACTGTCAGCTTGGCTTCTTCTTCTTCTCTTTGTCGGTAGGCCATCTCTTGGCCTGCCAAGTACTTGATTGAATAAATATAAATAGTTACGTTTTAATTTGACAATCAGATGGCTGAATATAGCATCAAGCTCGAGTGAATGATTTATAGCCAATTGCAAACGAGCGAGCAACGGACAAGAGAGAGGTGTCCATTTCCGGAAGTCAGATCGGGGGGTAAATAAGTATATCCCACTTTCTTTTTCTCTTTCATTTTTTGTATTTTTTTGTTTTTTTTGTTTTTTCGGAAGTTCTCATAACTGTGCAGGAAGCAATATGTCGAAAGGCAGCAAGCTTCGATCTGTCTCTTCTCCCTCCTCTTCAATTTTCCTCTTCTCCTCCTCCTCCTCCTTCTTCTTCTTGAGCTTTTTACTCTGCTGTTCAATCTTGGCTGTTGTCGGAGAGACACCGTCTTCGTCCCCCTCCCCTTCCCCGCGAAAGAGCGGCAATGCCGTCCGCGGGTCCAGTAGCGCACCGGCATCCGGCAAGTCTCCCCCGCGCACGCGCGCTGCTTCCTCCTCCTCATCTCCCCCTCCCCCCTCTCCCGCCTCTCCTACGCAAAGGCGCGAGCCGTCGTCGTCCATCATGGCTGCCCTCAAAGAAGCCCCGCAATACAGCACTCTAGTGTCGTTGATCACGAAGGCCAATTTAACGGTCAGTCTCGATACCACATCGCCGTTGACAGTATTTGCTCCGACGAACGACGTTATCGAGGCGCTAAACGTGGGCGACACGAAGTTCCTTACGGATCCCAAGAACGTCGAGTTGTTGAAGCGACTCGTGTTTTATCATTTCGTGAATAGCAAGATTCTAGCTGTTAATCTGACGGCTGGGAGGTCGCTGCGCAGCTTGGAGGGGGAGAATCTGATCGTTGAAGTCGAGGACGGGACTACGTTTGTGCAAGGCGCAGGTATCACTGCGGCAGACGACATCATTAGAGAAGATGGTGTCGTTCATGGCATAGATTCAATCCTGTTTCCGTTGTCGGTGGAGAATGCTATGCCCCCGCCTGGCGAGTTTACTGATGATACTGCGGATCCGTCTGATCAGTCACCCTCTTCTTCTTCTTCTTCTTCTTCTTCGGCGTGGCAGGAGGGCGCGCCTTCGTCTGACGTAATGGAGGATTACAGTGGCCCTCCAGACGAAAAGTTTTTGGGGTCTTCGTCTTCTCCTTCCTCCTCCGCTCCCTCTTACTCAGGTGAGCTTGTCGCGGCCCTCAAGGCCCACCCCGATTACTCGCTAATTGGCCAATTGCTGGCTTCTGCGGGCCCGAATAATCTCGCTGCGCTGGACTCTCTGGAGAACGACACGTTGTTCGCGCCCAGCAACCAAGGCATGTCTTCTAGCGTCGAGATGGCCCAATTGCTTACGAACGCGACGGCTCGGAATGATATACTTTTGTATCACCTCTTGGCGGGAAGATACACTTTCTCGTGGCTTAAGGAGCATCCAGGCGTGTATGACAATTTCACGGGCTTCGAGATCGTCGTGAGCGGCGGCGGGACCGAGGTTTTCGTAGGCAACGCTGCTTCGTTAGGGCAAATCGTAACGCCAGACTTGTACGCCAATCCCAAGATAGTCGTCCACGGAATCAACAAGGTTCTTTTGCCGCCGGAATACGCTGCAGTGCCACCGGCATCTGCAAGTCTGCCGTTGTCTCTCTCTGCCGCTGATGAGGTGGTAGCGGTCTCTAGTCACTCGGAGGCTGCTGCTCCTTCGCTCGCTGCAGCCAGCGGGAGTTGGATACTTGAGGAGTATCCTGCTGATGATGAAGGTTCGTTAGGCTCTCTTGCTCCTAGTTCCTTGGCCGAAGATTCGTTGGCGCCGATGTCCGATGTCGGAGCTCCTCTTCTTGCCTCTTCGCCTTCGGCAGTCGACCCTTCCTCCTCCTCCATGCAAATGACCGCCGCTGCTTCCAGCGATGTCGCCGACGCTACTGCCGGATTCGTTAGCGCTCTCGCCAGGAACTCTAATTACACTCAGATTGCCTTCCTCGTGGGCCAAGTCAGTCCGACTGATCTTGGTGAATTGACAAACAACACGCTGTTTGCTCCCAGCAACGAGGCCATCACGAATTTCATGCTTGCCTATGCCGCATTGTTATCTGACAATGCAAAGCTGGACGAGGTGCTGAAGTTTCACGTGCTCAATGGCAGTTACAGTGCGTTGTTTTTGAGGACTAATCCCGGTGATTATGGAGGGAATTTCTCCGTCGTCGTTCAAGGGGACAGTTTGAGAGTTGGCTACTCGTTGGCGCTGGGATCGGTCGTCGCTCCCGATTTGTATGCAACGTCGAGCATCACCATCCACGGTGTGGACACGGTGCTGCTCCCTCCTGAGTACGCCGACATCGATGTTTCAGACTACGATGCTGCTCCGTCTGCGCCTCTCGCTTCTACTTTTTCGACATCCGAGGAGGACATGCTGGGCTCCTCCTCCTCCCCACCTTCTTCCTCCTCCATGGAAATGACTGCCGCCACCGACGCTCCGCTGGAGTCTTCTTCTTCTTCTTCCAGCGATGGCGCCGGCGCCCTGAGCTCGGGCGCTGCGGACGTTTTCATTAGTGCTCTCGGTAGGAACTCGAATTACACCCAGATTGCCTTCCTCGTCCGTCGAGTTGGTCCGACTTACCTTGGTGAATTGACAAACAACACGCTCTTTGCTCCCAGCAACGAGGCCATCACGAATTTCATGGTTGCCAATGCTGCATTGTTAGGCGACAGGGCAAAGCTAGACGAGGTGCTGAAGTTTCACGTGCTCAATGGCAGCTACACCGCATCGTTTTTGAGGAAGAATCCTGGTGATTATGGAGGGAATTTCTCCGTCGACGTTCAATGGGACAACAGTTTGATGGTTGGATACTCGTCGGCGCGGGGATTGGTCGTCGCTCCCGACTTGTATGCAACGTCGAAAATCACCATCCACGGTGTGGACAGGGTGCTGCTCCCTCCTAAATACGCCAATGGGAGTGCGGACGGCCATGTTCCAGTCTCCGCTGCTGCCGGCCCGACTGTGCCTGTCCCTGCGACAAACGGCGCCTCCTCCGCCGCTGGTGCAAACGGGCAAACACCCTTGACGAATTCATCTTCTTTGCCCTTGGGGAAGACTGCTGCTCGACCATCGGAATCTCCCGAGAACAGCGCCGCAGGTGCGTGCAATAGACAAGCTAGCTGTCTTTCCTTGTCTCTGTTCCGTTGGAATCATGATGTCTTTTTTCTTTTTGCCTTAATTAGTAGTCTGTTCTTCTTTAATGAATTACTTTTTTGTTCCTTCGTTTCTCTTTTTAAAAAATGGCATGGCGATGATTCTTTTTTTTTTCTTTCTTTTGACGGTTCGTGGGTGTACCAACTAGGGCCAAGTCCCACTAGCAGCGTTGAGCTACCTCAATGCCTGAATCTGGACGCTCTTGCGGAGATGTGCAGAAGTGGTGTTGAGTTTCTTGAACTGCACGTCTCCACAAACACGTCCAGATTCAGGCGTTGAGGTAGCTCAACGCTGCTAGTGGGACTTGGCCCCTGAGCTAGGCCGGTTGGTTAATTAATTACTTTGTGAAGCGTCATTAAAACGAAGTATTTGTTCACACGCATCAGCATAACGAAAGTTATGTGATGTGTAGTGGCCATTGAGTTTATTTATCGTGGGTGCATGGCGATGAGTGACATATGGACACGCTGCATTGTGATATTTACTGTATTACCCTTTGAAACGCGTTAGGGGAGTTTGGTACTTTGCATGGATTATTATCTCTGTTTATTACGTTGTTATTATTACGTATCAACTTTTGTTTGTGGAGTATATGTCACGCTGCGTTGTGATATTTATTACGTTTTGAAACGCGCCAGGTGTGTTTGGTATTTTGCATGCATTCTTATTGCTGTCTATTACGTCGTTATTATTACGTATCAGCTTTTGTTTGAGGAGCAAATGTCACGCTGAATTGTGATCATTAGGTTTTGGAACGCGTTAGGGTTGTTTGGTATTTTGCATGGATGATTATTTTGTTGTTTATTATTATCGCTGTTTATTACGTCGTTATTATTACGTATCAACTTTTGTTTGTGGGGATCCTATGTCACGCTGCATTGTGATTATTACGTTTTGAAACGCGTTAGGGGTGTCTTGTATTTTGCATGGATTATTTGTTGCTGTTTAATACGTTGTTAATAACTTGTTATTATTCCCTATCAACTGTTGTTTGTGGAGGATAACAGATTTGCTTAGTCGTTTTCATTTTTTTTAAGTGAAGTTTTTCGCCATGGTGTCAATGATGTTACTCCTTGAGATATATCTGTGATGCGTTGTTATTATAAATTAAATTCACAATTGTTATTATCCCGCCCAACGTGCGCCCGCATGCACGGCGGCGTGTTTCTGACATTTGCGGGCATGCGTTTATGATTATGGCTTTCACCGCTCGGTCCTCCTGGACATCCGTTAAAATTGGAACCGTACAGGAAAAAAGAAAAAGACTAACATGCCCCCTGCGCAAGTATGACACGCATAAATCGAGAAGTGAATGCTGCCACAATCATATAAAAATGGGCCTGGGATGCACAACGCTGTTTTTTTGTAATGGTGATTCTTGTTATGATTATTACTAGTGCTATCTATTTGTGTTGCGGTTTCGCATTTTTCAAATGGAGAAACTGGGAAATGAGAGTTGGGATTTTGGGGGGGCGGGTTCCAGACACTTCACATAGGAATTCGTGCAGTCACTTTTCTCTTTGGATAAAGATTCTGTTCGAAGCTGATATTTTCCCGGAAAAAAATTGTCTTTCCTAGAGGGGTAATGTTAAACGTTGAAGTGGGGTCCCCGGCCTTCTGCAAGTGAATTTTTTGGAATACAAAGAAAAAAAAAGAAAAAACGTTGAAGTGGTGAGTAAAAATCGGGCTGGTTGGAATGAATAGTTAGACCGACAGAAACGAACACGGTTTTTTTTTTTTTTTTTTTTTTTCATTATTGGCTGATGACTGGAAAGTGCGCATATCTTGTTCATCAGATGTTGCATGAATCACAGAACCTGCATTCAAAAAAAAGTAATGCATTAAAAAGAGCATACTTCATCAGATGAAATACACTCACAGAATAATTGGAGATACCAGAAGCCAATATACCATATAGGGCCTCGCTGCACTACTCTACAAATGTGCAAAAAGAGACTGAATCCACCGCTAGAACATGGAAAGATACATTGCCTTTTTTTGTCTTTTGTGCATGTGGAGAGTAGTGCAGCGAGGGCCATAACCAATTAGAAGAGGAAAGTAAAAAGTAGAGGAGGGGGGGAGGCAAGTCTACTTCCTGGTACATATACTACCTTTTTGTTTTTGTAGTTTTTAATTTTCACGCGTTCTCTGTTAATTTTTACGAGTTCTATACGAGAGCAAAGGTATAAGCAAAACAAGGAAAAGGTGAAATGAAAAAAAACCAAAGAGGAAGTCCAGAGCTTGACAAGCAAAAAAAAAACACAGTTGTGAAATAAGAGAAGTGGAAAAGCGAATTGACTCTGTCTCGAAAGGTCGACGGCTCGAACGCGGGGAGCTCCTCCAAGCGATAAAAAATGGAAAGGCAAGAAGACAAGAAGTGAAAACAAGAGGACCGGAAAAAGAGGTTTAAGGTTTAAGTATCACCCTCCTTGGCCGTTCATCGGTCCCTCTTCAGGGAAACGACGTAAACCGGGATGATTGATGTCCAAATGTTAAAATAAAGGAGCTTCTTTTGTTTTTTAATTGTCTTTTCTCTCCTAACCAAAACGGAATCTACCAAAAAAAAAAAACAAAAAAAAAAACGGAATCTACACCAACTGGCCTAGCTCAGTCAGTACACCCATGAACTGCTGAAATACAGACCTGAGTCCGGACTCCACTGGAAGCAGATGAGCACAATACTACAATTCTGAATTATCTTCGGTCGGTCCGTTCGATGACTATATCTCAAGGTCGTCGCCCCTTCTTTAAAAATAAAAAGACAAAAAGAGAAAAAGGAATCTACACTAACTGGCCTAGCTCAGTCAGTACACCCATCAAACTGCTGAAATACACCCCTGCGTTCTAATCCAGATGAAATTCGATGCATGAAATAAAATAAATTTAATCCAGATGAAATTCGATGCATGAAATAAAATAAATTTACGACTGTACTTGAACAGGATCTGTTCTGTAGGTCGTACGATTTCCTGTATCATGGGGGTCCATATTGGGGAGAAATGAGAATAAAATACACATCCAAATTAATCATACATTAAATGATTAAAATAAAATAATATTTTTTTGTAGAAAAGCCTATCAGCGAAGGGGGGTGACTGCGATATATAACCAAAAAAAAAAAAAATGCTGTAACAGCTGTATGAAAATTTAGCCTAAAAAAAAAAAAGAGAAAAGACTTGTTAAGCATGGAGGGATGAGCTGAGACTCTTATCTCAGAGCGCGAATGCTGCCTGGGGACTCGCTCAGGGTGGTCCTACCTTTAATAAAACAAAACAAATCTTTTTTTTTTCCAAAAAAAAAACAAAATTAATCTGAATTACCTGGGGGCCGATCAGTTAAATGGAGATATTCTAGAGGCTTAAACAAATCTTTTTTTTTTCCAAAAAAAAAACAAAATTAATCTGAATTACCTGGGGGCCGATCAGTTCAACGATGATGTTCGAGTAGCAGAAGGATGAGATTTTTTTTTCCAAAAAAAAAACAAAATTAATCTGAATTACCTGGGGGCCGATCAGTTCAACGATGATGTTCGAGTAGCAGAAGGATGAGATATATGCGGAATAATATACATAGATAAAAAAAAAACAAAAAAACCTATGATGTTCTCAAGGCCGGCGATGTTCAAAGAAGAGACGAAACGGAATCTACTTTTTTTTTTTTTTACCAAAAAAAATCTCCCCCTTTTTGTATTATACAAGCCGGGAAACAGGGCCGGCGTTCCTTACAATAGGAGGACGATCGATGACGACCGATGGGCCCGGGTAAGGCACTCGGGCCGAGCCGTACCGTCTTCACCCGAACAGAACGCCCGGTCATTATAGATGTATTTGGAACAAATTTCAGACCAGATGCAGCGATAATGGCGGGGCGATTTATTCGCGTGAAGACGGTAGCCTTGGTCGTCGACAAGGGGCCTCGCTCCAATACTCACCAAACATACAAAATGCAAAATGGGAATGAGTCCTCCGCTAGAACATAGACTGATACAGAGCCATAATTTTTTGTCTTCTGTGCATGTCGTTAGTAGTAGTAGAGCAAGGCCCAAGGTCACAAGCCCCACCTCAACGAGCGAAAGAAGTAGAAAGCAGCAGCGAATCATCCTAGGAAACTACCGCATAAAAAAAAAAGAAAAAAAAAGAAGGAAACTACCGCATATGTTCTGATGATGTATTGGAGCCATGAAAGGCAAACTAGCTTCTTTCATTCAGAAAGACCAGCTTATTATTAAACCACCAGTTCACATGAACCTGGGTAGTATAAATCCAGAGTAGTGCTCTAGAGTACACTCACACTAGGCCCTCAAAACCGCAAACTGATCAAATCAGCGGCCAGATCGAGTCCCCCCCTTTACAAGGACTCGATCTGCTCGCTGATTTGTTCATTCTGCGATTTTGAGGGCCTACCGTCTTCCCCCGAACACAACGCACCCTCATTAGAACTGTATCAGACAGGAAAGATGCCTTGTATACACTAGGAAGAGGTTGCGTTGTGTTCGGGGGAAGACGGTAGTGCGAGTATGCACTAACTGGTATAGGCGCCGGCGGTGAGAGCATTTTTTATTCTGGCCTTGGCCGGTAGTGAAGGCGGCCGGCCACTTTGAAAATGCCCAGCCGGCCACTTTGAAAATGCCCAGTTGCAGGCTCGCGAGCCTTGGAAGGTAGCTACGTCAACGTTTGGGCTCCTGTGTGAACGGGTGGTTCAGAAAGGGAAAAGAAACGTAAAACAACCTACGAGCTATCTTCTCTCTCTTCTCTTTCTCTTTCTCTTACAAAGAAAAAAAAAAAAGAAAAAAAAAAAGAAAAAAAAAAAGCTCTTCTCTTCCTATATCTCTTCCCCTTGTCACATCTCTTCCACTCTTTTGTCCCTCTTAAACCCCTTGATTCCCTCTCCTTTTCCCCTTGTCACATCTTCTCCCCTTCTCACATCTTTTCTCCCTACTCTTTTCTCCCTCCTCTTTTCTCCCTTTAAACCCCTTGATTCCCTCTTCTCTTCCAATTTCTGTTCCCCTTCTCATCTCTCTTCCCCTCTTTTCTCGCTCTTTTCTCCCTCTTCACCCCTTGATTCTTCCTCTTCCCATTTCTCTTCCCCTTCCCGCTTCTCTTCTTCCCATTTCTCTTCCTCTCTTTTCTCTCTCTCCTCTTTCTTTTCTCCCTCTTCTCTCCCCTTCTTCTCCTTGCACTCCGGTCCCTTCATTCCATCTGTTCTGTTCCCTACTTACTACCATTTCCAGGTGGGATTGATCATGCGCTATGGGTTAATAATCAATTGCAGATGTCCATCGTTAGATATTAACTGCGAAAGAAAGAAAAGATGTTACCGGCGATAGAGCCGTTCAGCTTCGAGCATTGGTTATTAGCGTAGAATAATAATAAGAAATAATAATAATAATAATAAGAATAACGATAATGATGTGATAATATCGATATTAATAATCATTTTAATAATATAATAACAATTTACAATTATTTTTATTACCATAATAAAATAATAATACAAATAATGGTGGTAATGTACCAACATCAATAATCATGATGTTTGTACGAACCTCGTCCGAGTCTCGGTGTTACGTGCCCCCTCCTTCTGGCCTGCGATATCTTTTTTTTTTTTTTTTTTTGGGTCCGATGGCCTGGGCTATCCCCGAGACTTCGCGCTTTTTTTTTTTTTTTTTGTGTCTGTTTTCTTAAGGTGGGGGGGTGTATCCATCGCAATTTGAACTCCTTATCTCTAAAAAGAAAATAAAAAAAATTCATATACAGATCTGCATGGATCTGTATATGAGCAGTTGCAGGTGCGTAGAGCATTTAGCTGCCAGGGCCGGTACAGGCTGCCGGTTTTTTTTTTTTTTTTTTTTTTTTTTTTTTTTTTGAACGGGAAAGTTCTGGCTGGGCGCTTGTCTTGTTGCACCAGTCACCAAATTTCCAAATTGGGAATGAATGTCTCGCTACAACATGGATATAGATACACGGCCGTAATTTTTTATTTTTGTGGGTGTGGTAAGTTGTGGAGCGACGGCTCAACCACGTTGGCCGGAAGTTTTACGATACTTCCAGGAAGGTTCTACCTGTTTTCCTCTTTCCTTTTTTGCAAATGCTGCTTAGAATAAGGACTATCCTGGGCCACACACGTGCTACAATGGCCGGGACAAAGAGTTGCAGCCCTGCGAAGGCCAGCTAACCTCGAAAATGCGGTCTCAGTTCGGATTGCACGCTGCAACTTGCGTGTATCAAGGCGGAATCGCTAGTAATTGCAGGTCAGCCATACGGCGGTGAATCCGCTCCCGGGCCTTGTACAGAAAAAAATGGTGCTTGTATAGCCTTAGGAGTAGCGGTAGGTAGGTAGTGAAAGAAAGATATGTTCTATTCGGGTGCAGAACGCCAGTAAAAAAATATGTGAGGTGAGAGAAAAATATATGGCTGTCCCCCGGGACCTTGTCCCATAGTGCAGCGTTGAGCCAGGTCCTCGTTGGGTTTTCAACCCCGAGTGAGTGACAACCCCGAGTGGCGCTGTGCGACGCCGCCGGAGATGTGATCTGTTCTGAAAATCGCGTGGTTGATTTTAGTTGTCTCGCTATGCCCTCCGAAATTGCCTATTTTCTTTCATCGAAACCGCGGAAAAAATCGCATCTCTCTATTACAACGCCCCCTACCCTTGCCCATTCACGGTGAACTAGCTGTCTCCTTTTTCTGTCTCAGCTAGCTCAATGCTCTCCTATATTGCCTCAATTGGTTGTTTGTTTTTTGTTTTGTTTGTGTGTGTGTGTGTGTTGTCATTATCGGCAGTGCCAGACCGTTTCAGTAATCCGCTATTCACGGTATTACAGCCCGTTTCACACACTTACCGGTGCTGCATCAGGTCGTCGGCTGTATGGTCGCTGTGATACTGTCCACATTCATGTGGACGGGCGGCCTTGGTGATTTCGAAGAACCCCACAGCGGCCTATGCATGGTCGAATCCATATGCCAGAAACGACGAACTTTCCTCCTTCGACGCTGGAGGTCATGAATGCCCTCGTACATTAGCAGGATTTTGCAGCAAATTTTATCTCTTTTTTGCTGCTCTACATAAAAAAAATAGAGCCTAAATTGGAGGACATATATCCGCGGTATTCAAGAATTACAATATGCCATTCTTTCGAATTAAAAAAGGCATCTAATGCTGTCACGCCGTTGAGTTGGCTGGCTCAACTCAACAGTGCAGGTGGGACAAGGTCCCCCATGAGGAGAAGCAGCTTTTTCAAGAAGAAAATAAAATACAATACTGGTGCCATAGTCCAGATTGATTAAATAATTAAACAGGATTCAAAAAAAAAAATGATAAATTACAGCATACTATGGGCCTCAAGAGGAAGAGGAAGCATCAGCATCACATAGCAACCAACAGAAACACATAGCGACCAACTGGCCTATCTGAGCTGGTGCACCCCTGAACTGTTGAAACACAGACCCGAGTTCGAACTCCACTGGAAGCAGATGAGTGAAATACATTTTAAATGCCCCCAATTCTGACTTACCTAGGGCCGCTCAGGTCCATGGTTATATCTGAAGGCCGTCACCCTGGGAAAAAAAGAAAGAAAAAGAAAAGAAAGAAAGGAATCACACGAAAAGAAGAAGAAGAAGAAGAAGAAGAAGAAGAAGAAGAAAGGAATCACAGAGCTGGCTCTCCAGATCTGTCAAGCAATTGGATAGAGAAAGGGAAGTGGAGTTTGTTTTTTTTGTTTTTTTTGTGACGTGGAATTTGAAAGGAGACGGGCCTGTATGGAATACCTTATGGCTCCACTACTCACCACATGCACAAGCAGACAAGAATTATGGCGGTGTATCTTTCCATGTTCTAGCAGAAGATTCATTCTCATTTTGTACAATTGGTGAGTCGCGGAGGGAGGTCCTATATGTATTCTATATGTATGTATGTATGTATGTATGTATGTATGTATGTATTACATACGTGTACTAACGGCGTCGCCACACCACTGAAGAAACGAGAGAAATGTGAGTGCATCTTCCCAAACAAAGTGGAAAATGCGAGTGCATCTTCCCAAACGAAGTGGAAAGATCCATCCCAATAAGGTGTAAAGTTCATCTGTTACTAAGAATAGTAGCGGAAGTATCTTGCCACATTCTGCGTGAAGATGCACTCACATGTTTTCCGTTTCCTGAGTTGGGGCCTCGTTAGACACTCCTTTCGAGTTCCTTGCGCCACAAGGAATTTTCCTTGTGGCTCGTAAGGGAATTTGGGCTCTTCGTTCCACCTGTCCTTGGGGACGTCGCCCGAGGACATTTCCTAAGACCGATGTCAGAAAAAGAAAAGAAAAGAAAAGAAAAAAACAGTTGTGCTTCAGGCCTTCAGCCAATAGGGTGCCGCCACGATCCAGATTCTCAGCTGTAACGTCTATCTACCCGTGTGCCCTCTCCTCTCCGTGAAACGCGGATTCCTTGTGCCCAAGGGACCTCGYGAGGTCCCTTGGGCACAAGGAAGAAATGGCTGGGGCCACAAGGATGCCACAAGGAATTTTCCTTGTGGCGTTTTCACATTTCTTTTTCAATTTCGTCCCCAAGGACAGGTGGAACGAGCGCGTCCTTGTGGATTTCACGTCCCCAAGGAGTGTCTAACGACGCCCTTGGTGTCATATCTGCCATTGGTAGCTGACAGTACAGTGCAAAAATTTTTGAAAGCAAAAAAAAAATCGCTGTTTTATTGCAAAAAATATTGAAAGAAAAAGAAACAACTCTGCCTCATTGTTTTTTTTTTCCCTTTTCCCTTCTTTTCGCTATAATGCTGGCTATGGAAGCCTTTACTGTCTTTTTTTTTTTTGTTTTTCGTTTTAAACCACTAGTACATGGCCCCAGCCTTGCAGTCCGAAAGTTGCCGCCACAAGAAAAGGAGGCCGAAGCGTCGAACACTGGGCTCGTCGTTGATAAATTGGATCGGCGGTCGCGTTTTTCATTTCGTGCTTTCAGATTTTGAGGTGTCAGGCCCGCGCCCCAGGTGCCCATGTAGAGAGCTCCAGTAATTGTATATTCAGGGTATCAATAAGGCGATCCTTGGTGCGAGGGCCAAGTCCCACTACCGTCTTCAGCTGAATAGAACGCCCGGTTATTATAGCTGTATTTGATGCAGGTTTGAGTCTACATACGGCCATAATTACCGGGCATTCTAAAAAAAAAAAGAAAACAAAATTGCCGGGCGTTCTATTCGGGTGAAGACGGTAGCGTGTTGCTAGGAAGGTGGTTTTTGAATCATTTGATTACTGGGCATTGATGGCCCTCGCCACACCACTCTCCAAATCTTGCAAAGATCCATTCTCATTTGCCACAGTTGGTGAGTGGTGCGCGGCCAGGCCGGAAGTCACGCGTGGTAGAGGTTTTCGAGGGAAGATTAGCTTCGTTCTTCTTGTAGCGGAGTTGTGCTGTTGTGACGGATGAACTACCGGAGCTCTGCCTGTGGTGATGCTGGAGAGTCCTTGGCTCTCGGAATAATTATCTTGTATAAAAGCCTTGGGCAATGGACCCTGTGTAACTAAAGTCTAAAGGCCTTTTTTTTTTGTTGTTGTTGTAACGCACTGTTGTGCAAGCATGTGGTGAGCAGAGCAGCGAGGCCCTCAGCCACTACCGTCTTCCCTGATTAGAACTGGATGGTCATTAACGCCGCATCTAGACTGAAAGTTGCCCCAAATACAGGTATAATGCCTGTCCGTCTTATTGGGGGGGTCCTATTTCGGGGAAGAAGAGTAGCTGTGAATCCTGTTGGCATTATGGATGTTACTTTCTGGGAAAGTACTATGGTAGCCGTATTAGGAAAGTAAAATCATTGGGAGAAAACCAGTCCTTTGAATAGTCGGGTACGGCGTTAGGTGCAAGCAAAGAGAAAGTACTTGCCGTTCTAGGGAAGTAAAATTCAGCGAAGAGAAAGAACTCGCCGTTCTAGGGAAGTAAAATTCATGGGAGAAGACTACAGTCTTCCCCCAAATACAACGCACGGTCATTATAGCTGAATTTAGACTGAAAGATAGACCAAATTCGGCGATAATGACCGTGCATTGTATTCGGGGGAAGACTGTAGCCCTTTGAATAGTGGGGTACGAGGTTAGGTACAAGTGTCCCAGGGTGTTGCGTTTTGTCTACCTGTACGCTGGGCCTCGCTGAACGACTCACCAAATGTGGAAAGGACAAGAACTATGGCATGTGTAGCTGGACACGTTCTAGAGGAAGATGCACTTTCTACTCTGCACACTAGGTGGCTACCTGTCTTCACCCACCCCAATAGAACACCCGGTCGTTATAGCTGCATCTAGACTGACAGTTTCCCCAAATGCAGCGAGAATGATCGGGCGTTCTCTTCCGGTCAAGATGGCAGTGCGGCGAGGTTTGTCAATCTTGAATGCAGTTGTGGCTAGATCTGGGCAGGGGTTATTCCTGATTATGGGCCTCGCTCCACTACACAACACACTCCCCATGCACGTGGATGGTTTCTGGACCTGATACATTCAATATCTGGATGCACATGGTCCACATGGTGTCCAAATGCATGTAGAGTTGTGTGTGGTGGAGCTTATGCCCTGATGCATTGCCTTGCCATTGTGCCAACCAACGCAGTTGTATGATTGTCAACGTAGAGCGTCTCCTACTTGTCTCAAATGAGGCAAGGTAGAGCCTCTTCTTTTCGAAAAATAAAATAAGTGAGGCAAGGGAGGGGCCTCTTCTTTTAGAAAAATAAAATGAGTGAAGCAAGGTAGAGCCTCTTCTTTTAGGGAAAAATAAAAAAAGTGAAAGAACTGGAAAGGTTGGAATAACAAACAGCCTTAGGTCAGTTGGTACATAGATGAACTGTTGAAAATACAAACCGTAGTTCGAACTTAAAATCGGATGCAACTTAGATGAGTTAAACTGCCAGTACCTTTCCCTGCTTGAAAAACAAATATGCCAGGACTACCGGCGCGAAATGGCTGGTGGCGCCAGCCAAAATGAGGCCCGCGCCGGTTCGTGTTTTTTTTTTTGGCGCGAAGGGCACTTTTTTGCTCGGCATCGATAGCTGAGCAAAGGAACTGGTGGTTTAAAGGTGGACCTCATTTTGAATCCCATGCAACTCACGTGAGTCGGGGTCTTGCTCCGCTACTCTTCAGGAGGCTACGAATTTGGAGAGCTTCGCTGCTATTCAGGCGCTGAATTTTGAGAGTTTGAGGTCGCTCTGCTTATTCTCAGAAATAGGATCTCTGGGAGAGTTGTCAGGTTCTTCCCTCCTGGACTACTCGAGGTCGCTCTGCTAATTCTCAGAAATAGTCTCAGAAATAGGATCCCTTGGAGAGTTGTCAGATTCTTCCCTCCTGGACTACTCTCCACGTTTGGAGAGTTGCCTGCAAAAGCAGTTATTTGGAGAGTCCTCAGTAGGAGAGGCGGATGGGCAACTCTCTGTGTTGGGAGAGTTCTCTGCCTGGGAAAGCGGTTATTTAGGAGAGTCCTCGGCAGGCGAGGCCAATGGGTGCTGGTTTTCGGACAGTTCTTCTCGAGTCAGGATGAACGGAATGGTAATGAGGTGGTGTCGTTTTCCTACTGCTCTCACCGTGTCTTCGACTGCCGTTGCCAAGTGGAGAGTCCAACTGTGCAAAGGAAGTGGAGAGGGGAGAGCTCCCTGCCTGCAAGAGCAGTTATTTGAAGATTCCTCGACAAGAAAGGCTGATGGGCGCTGGTTTTCGGAGAGTTCGCCTCCAGTCGGGATGAATGAAATTGTAATGAGGTGGTGTCTTCTGCTGCCCTCACCATGTCTTTCTACTGCCGTCGGGAATTGGAGTCCTCGAAGAAGTGGATTGATGATGCAATTTTCGTGTTTTGGAGAGTCTGACTGCTCTCCAAGCACTACCGCCTTCACCCGAATAGAATGCCCTGCGATTATGGCTGCATCTGGACTGGCAGTTCCAAGTACGACTATATTGACTGGGCGTTCTATGCGGGTGAAGGCGGTAGTGGAATGAGACTTCCTAAATAACTCTGAATTTATGTGGGGCCGGTCAGTTTGAAGATGATGACAATGATAACTGAAGGTTGTCGCCCCTTCAAAAAGAAAAGAAAGGAAGAAAAACGTTGGAACAGTCTCTACTCTGTCGCTTTCGCAGGAAAAAGATGGAAGAATTATTGAGAAAACGGAAAGGAAAAACACAACCAACTAGGGATTCGTTCCGTCAAGTACACACTTTGGAGAGTGGTGGACATGCACACGCAGAGGTGTGTGTACCTTTTTGTTTTTTTTTACTTTTTGGTTACCAGCATCCTTCCCGATCGAGTAGGGACACCCCTTCTGTGACGGTTCCAATCTATTGGTGGGGAGCAGCACGTGCTGGAAACCGGGTCGAGATCCTTAGCAATAGCGTAACTTTTTCCTTCTCCCCTCCCCCCCTTCTTTCTTCCGTTTAATTCTTTTTCCTTTTTTCTTTTTTCTTTTTTTAAATGCAAAACATCTGTGACAGCCTGCTATTGGAGGTGATACGATCATCCTCCAATAGCAAGCCCCAGTTCATAGATGCCTCCGATCTAATGGTGGGGAGCATCACCTGCCGGAAACCGGGTCCAGCGTCCCACTGACAAGATCTGATAAGACATATCTGGCAGAACAGCATTGATTGCCCTCTCACGAGGGGATTGATTGTTCGCCTAATTAGCAGCCAGGTCACAGCACGTGCTAAGGTCCAACCATGGAGAGAGTGGCGGACTGTGCGCCAATGCCGGCCCGCCCTTTAGAAAGGATGACGGCCTTGAAATATCATCTTTGAGCTGACCGGCGCTAGGTAAATTCAGAGATATTTGCACCCACCTGATTCCATCGGAGTTCGAACTCAGGTCTGTTTTTCGACAGGTGATAGGTGTACCAACTGAGCTAAGCCAGTCGCTAACATGTTTTGTTTCGTATGGCTGTTGCTTTGTATGACTGGAGTCTGAAATCCCAGTGCACTTCACACCTGCCGGAAGCGGAAGCCGGGTCCAACATACCCTATGCTTCGATACTAAGGGACCTTTACAGGTATCCCAGTGTGCACCGTTGGTTGTAGTAGGACTCCGGGGATTCTGTTCGGCTCCCATGAGGCCAGTGGTCCGTTGCTCAGTTGTACTTCTGTACCGTGCTTGGTCCATCGGGTGGTCTCTGTTGCCGTGTGCTTGGTACCTTGCGTGGTCCTCTGGTCTCTTTGGGAAAACCAAAAAGCACATCAACAGCCCCGCATAAGCCACCAGTACATTTCCCAGCTATATTTTTCAAAGGCATGGCGGGCATGCTGACCCGATTCTAGGGAAGTGCTGGGGTGCTGAGTTGCGGCAGCATGCACGCCGCCGCTGGGAAACGTACTGGTGGTTCAAGTTTGCAAATGCCAAATCTAGTCCAGCCGAAATGCGCACCTGGACGTGAACAGGGCCAGTTGCTTTCTGCTGAGGGTAATTTTTTGTCTGTCAAACATCTGACCATCACAGTTGCAAACAATATGGCCCATCAGTGAAAAGGGGAAGGAAAAACAGGGCCCATCAAAGAAGAAGGTAAACACATGTACTAGTGGAGGTGAGGAGAGCACCTCTCACCAATACTCACTTTGCAGATGCTCCATGGTGGGGAGCAGCGTCTGCCATGAAATCGGCTCCACACTCACATTACGAACATACACATAGCCTATGGGCACATACCTACGATGCAGAGTATATACACACGTACACAACCATAGGGCTGGGAGGAGGTCATGATCAACTGATAAGGATGATAGGCATCTCGATGATAAGTACCCCCCTTAAAATCAGCGAGGACTGTGGTGGGCGGAGTAGAATACGTGAGTCGCTGGTTGGTCTGGAGTAACTAATGATGATGATAGGCGTCTAGATGATAAGTACCTCCCTTAAAATCAGCTGGACTGTTTGTGGCAGACTAGGGCTGTGGTGGCCAAGTAGAGGGTGTGAGTCACTGGTTGGTCTGGATTAACCGATGATGATGATAGGTGTTTCGAGGGTAAGTACCCCGCCTTAAAATCAGCTAGGACTGTGGTGGGCGAGTAGAGGGCGTGAGTTACTAGTTGGTCAACTTAGGGGCTAGTAGGAGATTGCTTGGGCCTGGTGTCCGAAGTTCCCGTGCGATGAGGCTCGTTCGACTCCGGTTCCACCGGGGGCTGAGTCATGGCTAGCCCTGGTGCCTGTCACTACTGTTCGGTCCAAGTTGCCCTCGATACTAGTAGGGTAATGGTCCTGAGTGCTGGTCACACTGAGGTAGGATAGTAGAGATAAGGGGATAGGGCGTGCGCTAGGAGTATTGACGTGAGGATGGGATGGGAGGTAGCCTCGTTCCCTCAGGACAACCATGGCTGGCCGCTCCAGGCGATCAATGTGTACTTAGTAACCGGAATCTACAACACCCTGGGCTTTTATTAAACCAGTAGTACCATTGCCGCTTCAGAAATGAGGGAAAACGCCAGCTACCGAAGAATAGGGATGCCGGGCCCGACGACGGCTGCCATTGATAAATCTAATCGGTGGCCGTCGTTTCATTTCGGCCTCCTCGCTCCCTGCCTCTCTCTGAGCATGCTGGAAGCTGGAGGAAATATTAGACAGCACACGTGGCCGTGGGTGACCTTTGGGGTCCAGGGTTGAGACCCCACTTGCCTGTATTCTGCAATTTTTGCTGTTGATGTTTCCAATCGATGGCCAGAAACAAGGAATCTAGCTGAGTGGGGGGTGACTTTGGGGGCCCGTAGAGAGTTCCTCCAGGCTATGTTTGGATGCGGAGGCTGGGTCCCACTTGTGATATCCATAGCCCTCCCGGTGCTGTGTCAGCAAGAACTCTGGTCATCATTCTGACGGTAATTGAGGACACGAGTAACACTCCGACCAGCGGGCCTAGCTTAGTTTGTGCACCAATGAACTGTTGAAATATGAACCTGAGTTCAAATCAGCAGTCTAGAAAAAACAGTTCTTAGTTTGTGCACCAATGAACTGTTGAAATATGAACCTGAGTTCAAATCAGCAGTCTAGAAAAAACAGTTCTTCCGTGTGTGTGATCTTCCATCAGTAACTTTCTCACAGGCAGTTCAGTACTTCATGTGAGAAAAAGTGAAGGCAAATTTCTCACAGGCAGTTCAGTGCTTCATGTGAGAAAAAAGTGAAGGCAAAGGGAAACAGGAAAAGAGAAGAAAAGAAAAGAAAAAAAGGTCAGAGACGCACTGTCTAGTCAGCATCAGCTTTTCCGGGTTTCACAGATCCTGGGGTACTTGGGCCCCATAAAAAAACAAAAAACAAAAAACAAAAAACAAAAAACAAAAAGGCGTTTGACTGTCCGCACCACACAAGCGAAATCGACTCTGAAAACACTGGGCAAACTTGGTATGATGCTGAAGGAGAAAACTTCAGTGACACTGGGTGGCCCATTTTCAATTTAACTGTGTTTGGTCAGTGCCTTGTCAGCATGATGTCAGTGCGTTGGCTGTGCCTCACAGTTATGCCAGTATATACTCGTCTGTGTGTGGTGCGGGCACACATTATTTCGCCAGCACGTGTTTGGTACGTAGCGGGCACACATTATTTACCTCAAAAGGCTGAGAAATGCAGGGTCCTCTGCACACCCATCAGGGATGGTAGAACAGTGAAACGAGCAACTGTGAGAGGACACGTGTGTGTGTGTGTGGGTGGGAGAGAGAGAGAGAGAGAGAGAGAGAGAGAGAGAGAGAGAGAGAGAGAGAGAGAGAGAGAGAGAGAGAGAGAGAGAGAGAGAGAGAG
>BFEA01000116.1:2606107-2616284 GCA_003427395.1 Chara braunii
AGGTTGATAGACTAGATGTGGGGTACTCCTGTGCCTGTCTCTTATACACATCTAGATGTGTATAAGAGACAGATCCTCATGCCCAGTGCTGCAATGGATATGGATTCTGGAAGTATTATGCAGGGCCTTGCAGCATCCGACAGGGGTTCTGGGGACGGATTTAGTGGCGATGAGGGGCCCAGGGCAAAATTGGTAACTCTGTATGTAATGGATGGAAAAGACGAACAAAATCTTAAGTGACCGAGGGACAACTTGACATAGACAGTTGGTCCTTTGGTTCTTTGGACACAATCACGATCAGCGCAGAAGAAGAACAGGGAATGTGATGTCCGGTTCATAGGCTGGCATCAAAATGTGGACGTTAAGGGCAAAGTCGAAACGCAAGATAAAATGATCAGGGCATGTGAACTGTTGAGCCAGATCAGCATGTCAATCAATTCAATCAATGTTTAATTTTATTTTTAAATTAATTAATTAATAACTAGTCCTACGAGAATCAAGGGGAAAGTGGGGTAAATTTGTTCATTGGGGGTTTAAACCAGTGCCATAGTCTCGAGGAGCTGTGGACCGTGTTACAAGCGGTTAACGGGGACCCCCACTTTTCGGCCCTGAGTAACCATGAATGATCCTGAAATTAGGGTTTCGGGATCAAATTTTGTGTTTTTTTGGAATTTTTTTTTGCCTGTTTTTGTTTTTGGACAAGCTTGCTGTGTGTCAAATGTGGTGTCATTAGGGTTAGTAGAATTTGTGTTGTTGATCATCCTGAAAATCCTGAAATTTCGATGATTTTTTTTTTGGCAAAATTGCTTGAAAATGCACTTTTGAGGTGCTGTTTTATGTTTTTTTTATTTTTTTTTTTTTGCTTTTTTTTCATAATATGTTAGTAAGAAGTGCACTCTATACATTGGTATGAAGCTGTCTCTTATACACATCTAGATGTGTATAAGAGACAGCGTTCGCATTGTTTACAGCGGCTGGCATGATCTCTGGCTCAGTTGGCGTATCAACATTAGCGTCTGTCATTTCAACACGGATAACAGGGGGGGCGAGCGGTCTGCATTTGATTGTGCGGAGGGCTGATGTTGGTTGCGGTCAACATTGGTGTCAGGTGATGAGTGGTGGTCTCTTGTGTGCGGTTGGGTGGAGGACCTGCGCACTGAATCATCTTTCGGGAGTGGGTGAGCGACTGCCCAGCAAACCATTCGGCGAAACCAGTTCGAAAGTCGTGTGACATGAGTTGGTAGCCGGCGTTGTCGGCCACACACATATGCAGGCCAGCCTCTGGCCAGGACACTGGGAGGATGGCCCCTGACAAGCATACGTCGTGTCAGGGAAGTCACTGCCGCTTTGAAGTCGGTAGTATTGTTACAAATATGTTTGAATCTCGTTAGTTGTCCCGTGAGCACACCTGCAGGCTGATGAGCCGGAGCGTTGGAGGAAGCACTGGGACTGTCTCTTATACACATCTAGATGTGTATAAGAGACAGGTCTCACTTGTGCTCAGGGCGGCTGCTAGTCGTGCAAACGCTGCACAAGTAGCTGCACCTCATGTCTGGTGCACTCGTAAGCCTGCAGCACTGAAGAAATCATCGCCGCATTGTGGGCATCGAACTCGATGTGCACTATTNTTTTTGCTTTTTTTTAATAATATGTTAGTAAGAAGTGCACTCTATACATTGGTGTAGAGTTTGCTTGAAATGGCCTTATGGTTTTCTTATAAACTGAGGTGAAAAATGGGGGCTCGGTTAACTGGCTCTCGTTGATTAGCGTTTTTTATTTTTTATTTTTTTTTATTTTTTTTTTAATAATATCATAGTGGCCCGATGGACCACGGATCAGATATTAAACTGATCAGAACAGATACTACACTTGATCTTAGCCAAAAGGCCGAGAAAGGTATTACGTTTTTTTTGTACCATGCCACAGGGAGCTCCTTGTTGAAAGATTAGCACTGCAGTTGCATCATGTTCTACATGTGTACTTGTTAGTGTGTGTGTTGCCCTAAAACGGCCGTACGCCAAGTACATTACGATGAAGGGATGGAAATAATTGTTGACGTCCGGCAAACCATTGTAAGCAAACTATAGCTGCAAGTTTGGGGGTACGGCGAAGGGAGGTCGACCTCCTTTCATACGTCCTTCTGTACATGGTAGCACTCCCTGCTTCAAACACTGGCACGTGGCCGTCGATGGTCGGGTGAAGATGGATTTTTTGTAGTGATAGGTTTGGGAGCAGGGCCCCGGTATCTATAGCAATTGCCATCTGATGGGTTCGGGACCGGGCGCCCTGTGGCTGTAGCAATTCCCATCCGCGGAACTCAACTCGTATGGCCTACTTCCGTGCAAGGACCACAGGGGGAACACGGAATCACCTTCTGCTTCAAACACTGTCACACGAGGAAGGTGGAATTTTTGTGGTGAAAGTTTTGGGATCAGGCCCCTGGCAGCTATAGCAGTTCCCATCTGATGGGTTTCAGACCGGTCGGCCGGAAGCTGTGGCAATTCCCATCCGTGGACAAGAGTTCTATTTGTCGATGTATGCGTGTCATCCTTGCACAGGGGCCATGCTAATCTTCTCTGCATCGTTCGGTTTGAACGCATGTCCTGAAGGACAAGGACAAGAGGTCGAGCGTTTGTCACTCCGTGGTTTCTCAGTCGGCCAACAAAGCAATTCTGCGATTTGTAGCGATGAACTACACACTGTACATTTTGTATGTTCTTATCGCACAAGGAAACATCGAGGAAGTTGTCCCTTGGGACATCCATCAAAATTGAAATGATAGAGAGGAGGATAATTAGCATGGTCCCTGCACAAGGATGACACACATAAATCAACAGACAATTAGAAATGGTCCGAACAAAAAAAAGAAAGGAAACGTCAAGCAACTTGAGCACTCAGAGGACAACTTTAGACAACCGACGTTGAAGTCACAGAACAAATGAAAAGTAAAAATATTGAAAATAAGCCAGGCAGAAAAGAAAAGAAAGTAAAACGAAGCCACTCTGGGGAAGAAATGAATGCCCCCCTGCTTACTTGGACCTTCCCGCCATAATGGGGAGGAGCGTGCGCGAGTTTCTTTATGTAACTTTGCCGGTGGCCCGGTGGAATAGGAACCGGACTGTCGCTCCCCAGAATGGAAAGGAGCCAGAACCGTAAGGTTTTGCTTGCGCTGAAAAAAAAAAAACAAAAAAAAAAACCGAAGCCAAAATGAGAGCTTATGTATGCAAGAATAAGCACGAATAAGTTTTTTTTTTTTTTTTTTTTTTTTTTGGGTTGCCCCCTCTCTTTTCTACAGTGCAACATGGCAAATTGGATATAATAGCGAACCCATTTCGGCAATGGTGAAGTCGACCAAGTGGTTACTGTGCGTGTGCCAAGGTCCAAGGGTCTTTCTGGCTTCGTCTTGACTTGTGCGTGTAGTCCTGGGTTTTGTGTGAGGAGAGATGAAGGAGTGGCCCTTTATATGGATTGCTGATCTTTGTTCTGGATTATTCCCATAGTATTATTGATGTTCCCTGCATTTTGTCGTTTTCGAATTGTTTTGCATGGCAGTCGTCAGCTCCCTATCACTTGGAGCACCTCTGGTGGGGTTCATGATCCACTTCCTTTTGTTCTTTCTCAAGTGAGGCGGGCAAGTGGCAGCTGGCGGCAAGTGGCAGCAAGAGGTGGTTGTATTACAAGATAAGAGGTAGGTTGCTGCGCAATAAGGTGCAATCCAAGGCATAGGTACTTCATGTGAAGACATAATAACCTTATATCCAGTACCTTTTTGGTTACTTGTGTCGCAGATTGTTCTGCTTCTCCTTGGCCACAAACATCTTTCGAAGTATGCAGTGGCAACCTTACGGCTCGAAGAGCAGATCCTTCGCGTCAGAAGCGCCCACGAAGGCACATTTCCGTGTAAGAATTTGATTCCCACGAAGTCACTTTCGCGCGTAAGTGTTTGACTTCCGATGAAGGCACTTCTGCATGCAAGAATTTGATTATCTGATGCTTTGGGGACCAAGTTGATAAGCAGACGGCAGCTCGTTCGTTCGTTACACACGCTCGGAGCCTCAGGTGGAGAAAATTAGATAAGATTAGCTTGCAGAAGAGAATGGAAAGGAAGGAGTATGATTAGGAGGAGGAGGAGGAGCTTCGGTGGAAAAAGAACATGTATACATTCATAGTTACCGCACGGTCTTGGTTTCTTGATTGTATGTTTGCTGTACTCTTTCTCAGGAGATTTGGATGGAGTTATGGCACCTGTTGGGGTGTTGCGTGTATTCTGGGCACCTCAGTTGTGCTTTCAGCGCTTTATTTTTCATGCCTGTAATAGAAAGCCTCTCGTGTGAACACTTGGGAAGAGATGCATTCATAGGTTGGATGGATGGACAGCCGGATGGATGGTTGGCGGATGAATCAAAGGGTGGATGTATGGATGCGAGTTGATGGGCGGATGGATACTTCGATGGCGGGACTCTCGCATTTTGGCTGTTACGTGCTGCTGCAAGGATTTGCGAATGCCCGATTGCTGCGGAGGGCTTAGTTGGTCCAGTGCAACGGAACGTCCTGCCTGTTGCTTCTCCCATCTCCATCGACGCTCCTTGTAGTGACCGTCAATTTGTGGGCGCATCTAACTGGTGGTCCCCACAGGTCGATAGCACTGTGTATCGTATTGTGATCTACGGAGTATTAAAATTGGCTGGAATTTATGATAAGGGTTTTGTGGCTACCTGAGAATCTTACTTTCTTTCAGTGACGTGTCAGTTCGGCAACCTTTTTGTTTTTCTTTTGCAACATTTCAGCGACATCGGCCTGCGAGTTTTCACCGAGTGTTTGGCCAGTCAGTGCAACATTTCTGAAAGATGTTTCAGTGAGAGTATCGCCAGTTGGTGCAACATTTCTGTAGGATGCTCAATGCGGCTGCTACATCGTAGTCGTAGTGACATCCGAGGAAACATTTCAGCGAGAGTTTGGCCAGTTAGCGCAACATTTCGGTCAAGATGTTTCAGTGCCGTCGTAGCAAACATTGCCTGGAAATCTCCGCAGGCTTCACGTGACGCTTCTGCTACGTTCGGCAATGTTCTCGGATGTCTTCGTAGGCCGACTGGCTGTGTCCAGGCTCATCGGAAGTTCTTTTCATTTTATCGGATTCGTGGATTACACGAGGCATTTTGTCTGTGTTTCCTTTTTTATAAAGGGCGACAACGTACGACAAAGGTCTGACTGTCTCGAACAACGGTTTGTGGCGGCCCTTGCATGCTGATTCCCAAATCTTTCAAGATCAACGTCGTGCTCACCGCAGCAACAAAAGAGAACATAGGGGCACGGCATGAATGCGTCATGCCGAGAGAAGTATTGAGCAGCAGAATTTTTGGAGACGGCAGCGGGGAGGGAGATAGGGCCGAACACGATAGCAGTTCTGAATGGGCCAGCGCTTAGACAGTAGCAACGTAAGCATCTTGGACGGTATCGAGATAGTATTTTGGACTTCCTTTAGAGGTGAGAGGCCGTGACGATGCCGGTGTTTGTTTGCACTTTGGTAGACAGGTAAAACAGCAGCTGGAGTTCTGCTGTCCAAAGTTGCAGATCAGTTAGTGTGTCTTTGCCGTTGTCAAGACTAGCCCTGCCCAATTTAGTGTATGCGAACACGTTCTAGTGTGTATGAGATACGTTCTAGTGTGTAGTCTGCTTGTGGTTTCGCTTACCTGTGCATTGAACGGCTGATGTCCGTTGAATGCAGAAGGGAGGTAAGTAGAGAGGAGATGTTGTTGAGTAAGGAGAGGGAGGGCAGCATGTGGAAAATTCGGTGTGAAACGGGGAGCTAAATAAGCGCCCCTGTCTATCTTCGAGGATGTAAGGTGCAGTGCAGGATGTATTATGCCCTCGTGGTTTTGCTTACATGTGCAGTGAACAGCTGATGTCCATTTGAAGGCAGAAGGGAGGTAAGTAGAGAGGAGATTGTTGTTGTTGAGTAAGGAGAGGGAGGGCAGCATGTGGGAAATTCGTTGTGAAACGGGGAGCTAAGTAAGCGCCCCTGTCAATCCTCGATGATGTAAGATGCAGAGCAGGATGTATTATGCTCGTGGTTTCGGTGACAGGCCTGTAGAATAGCAGATGTCCATGCAAACTTGCGAAGGCATATTGGAGGTACTCATAGAGGAGGCCGCGGTTGTTGAGTACGGAGAGGGAGAGCAAGCAGTACCTGGAAAATTCGGTGTGAAACGGGAAGCGAAATGTGGGCGCTCCTGTCTATTCTCGATGATGTGAGTTTCGGAGCAGGAAGACGAGAAGTATTGCCGCCAATGATTTTTCAATTAGCATGGCGACGAGGAGAGAGCGGAGGTGGACTGCATGTTTTGTTGAGGAATGAAATCATAAGCATGTCGGAGTGCAAAGGATTTTGCGACTCGTCCGATCTGGCCGCGGAGCTTCATGTGCTTGTCTGAAAAGTTTGCAGCCCGTCAGGGGTGCATTTTATGCCCTCAGAACATTTTTCGTCGTCGTTCGTTATACGGTCGTTGGAACGCTGGAAAAACAAGGCATGGCAGTTTAGGGGGTGGTGGCATCTTATTTGAAACTGCAGGACCGGTAGCTGCCCGTGGGACCGCGCACGGGTTTTGGTCCAGGACCTCGTAGGACCGGTAGCTGCGCGTAGGAGGCCGAGGAGGCTGCAGTCCTGTTTCGAAATTGAAATGGTGCGGGTCCACTTTTCTCGAATAGCATAGTTCCTCGAATAGAAAACTTACACGTTGTATTCGAATACCACCTGTGCTGATGGCAAATTTGGAGTTTATCGGAGGGCATACTCGCTAGACGACTTTCCTGGATGTATGTGGCCGCTTTTCTGACCTGGACCGGATGCACCTGACCACAATATAATGTCCACACACGACTCCACAGAGGCTGAAAAGTACTGATGGCAAATTTGGAGTTTATCGGAAGGGCATGCTCGCTAGACGACTTTCCTCGATGAATGCACCTGACCACAATATTATGTGCACGCATGACTCCACAGAGAAGCGGAAAAAAGTCCTATGGTGAGTAGGCCCCGACTGTTTTTCATTTGGAGCATGTTGAAGTTGTCGGTAGCGGTGGCGATGCAAAACATCGAGGCGTCGGTGTTTTTGAGGAAGTGGAGTGATGATGATATTTGAAGATGTTGCCAGATATAACATTTGAGAATGCATTTTCCATTGAGCACAAAAAACATTTGGACGTTGGAACTGATCTGGTTGTCTTTTTTTTTTTTTTTTTTTTTTTTTTTTTTTTTTTTTTTTTTCCCCTGTTCATCCGGAGCATGTTGACGGAATGGGTATTGCAGCCCATGCGAGACACAGACTCCGGTGAGTGTGCAGAAAAGTGAATCAAACATTTTCTGGTAGCACAGGGGACTGCCTTCAAAGGTCCATTTGAAAAACAGAGTTTGTTGGGAGGCGGGGATAGCGCCTCGGCAACATCGTCTTTCGGATGCGCGTACATGGGAAGCTACAGATTGCATTGGCGGTCGTTTCTGAACGAAAATCTGGACGAAGATCTCGGTGAAATCTTGTCATGGCTTTGAGGGGGCCCCCTTTTGGCGGTGCGGTAGGCTCCGGCACCTGTTCCACTAAGGTACAGGGCAGAAGGGAGCGAAAACAAAGAACTCCGAATTTTCGTCGTAGGCATGCTGCACTGTTGGTATGAAGCCGCGGGGCGACCTGCCAGCGTTCGACATTTCGGACGCGTGGCAGAGGGATCATCGTCTGCAGCAAATGAGATCAAGCAGAGGTGCATGTCGACAACACTTTCCAATTGCCTTTGTGCTCTCCAGTCTATTTAGACCCTCTTGTTGCTGAATGCCGCTATTTAGAGAACTTTTCTTGGACATTCTTGCAGCGCTTTCGGCTGCAAAGGAACAGAATGTTTGCGAACATGGTGATGAGTATCCTTGATTTTCAAATTTGGAGAGTAATTAATTAATTAATGTTTCCTAAAAACAAAGCCAGGTTCAACGGTAAGAACTCAGTGGTTGTGTGGTCAAGGAAAGGAAAGAAAAGGAGCCTTTGCAGAGTATGGAGTTTGACTCTGTGTTTGTATGTGGAGAGAGAGAGAGAGAGAGAGAGAGAGAGGGAGAGAGAGAGAGAGAGAGAGAGAGAGAGAGAGAGAGAGAGAGAGAGAGAGAGAGATTCCTTGCTTGATGTCTGAGGTTTTGCTCATGTAATAGCAGTATGTATGTGTCACGAACAGGAGTGCGGCTGTTGTTATGCTAATGAGGTGAAGGTATCATTTGTCTCTGGATGAGGGAGGCATGGTCCTCCTTGGCGCGGTTTTGTAGAGATTAAATATGTGCAGGCGATGGGTGTATTCTTTGGAAACATTGTTAGATTCTAGAAGTGGGGAGCAGATCAGCTTCAGGAGATTTTTAGACGGTTAGGGTACGTACGCGTACTTCTCGACAATGTACTTGACTGGGTAGGCGGAGAACTCCTTATGTTTCAGCTGATGTCCTGTTTGTTCACAAGGCTGGTTACAGGTGGTTCTAGCCTCTAGGGATGCGACGACGTCTTTTCTAGTACTCACTATTTATTATATATATACGTCCGGCATTGCCATTTGTTACTCTTCTTTCGTCTGGTTGCCTCCGGTGGCCCTCCGCTATAATTCGGCGTCATCCACTACCCAGACAAGGGTAGTTCTGAAATCTTTAACCCCCTAGTTCACAGAGCCTAACTTGACGAAGCAAGCTATCTTGCAAAGGCTTGTGAGCCTCTGACTGTTCCTTTTTTAATTTATTTTTAATTTATTTTTAACTTATTTTTTGAATAACAAATCAGACTGTTCTTTTCTTAGTGGCCTTCCACGTTCACTACCGCCCCAGGCCTGAAGCGTGATGGCCTTACCCCCTGCCCTGCTGCGTAAACTGGTCAGTGAGCGACTTAGTGTTGGGCAAACTGTTGTTTTAACTTTTAAGGGTTTCCTGAAGGAGTGCATACGTTTCTTTCTCGCCCACTTGGTTACTTTTTTTGATGAGACATTTTTTTCGCCAGGAAATTTTGAGTTTGTACTTTTTTTTGCTTATCGGATCCTTCTTGCGGTGCTGGTCCCCTTTTGTCATGTCATTGGGTGTTTAATTTGCTGGGTGGCTAGCTGACCTTTTTTTTTAATAACAAAAATTATATAAATGTTTGACGATGACTATATAATATAATATTTTATTAAATTTTATTTTTATTTTTTATTCTTTTTTAACCTAATTCCATCTCAACGGCTAAAACTGTTGGCCAAATTAGTTGATTGGGAGATTGGGAGATGACATTGCCTGACTGGTGGTTGCTTGAGGAGTTGGCCAAAGGGTCAATTAACTTAACCGATATGACGTTTTTTTTTTTGTACACCGGCAAAATTCGCTAACTGCTGCTGGCGGGCACAATTTGTAAACAGGGCAGGCAATACAATATGATTAATTGAAATGCGAACGTGGGCAACTAGTACTGTGTGGGGCAAAGTGTAAACCAAGCTTCTATTTATCATGGGTGTGCCGTCCATGGGTGTGCCGTCCGGCCATACGGGCATTGGTTGGGTGCTATGGTATGGTTTGATACCCTACATATGGGCTGTGGTTGGGTGCTATGGTTGGGGTACCCTACGTATGGGCTATGGTTGAGTGCTATGGCTGTCTCTTATACACATCTAGATGTGTATAAGAGACAGGTGGGGGTCTGTGAAGAGGCAAATGTATAGGCACACACACAGCTGCTCACACATATGCACACTTTTGTACACACATAGACACATATACTCATCTGTATACACATAGAGACACATATATGCACCTATACACATACCCATGCTCAAATAAGAAACAAAGCAGTGCTGTGGCACACACACACACACACACACACACACACACACACACACACACACACACACACGTGGGCAGCCTTGCGCGTGAGAGGGACAGTAAAAGGGGAGCTGCAAGAACAATGAAAGGGGTACCCCAAGAACAACCAAAAAACTGTCTAATTATGAAGTTGCTTTAATATGTTGGACATCTCAAATGCTCTCGTTGTCTGCAATAGGATAAAGACTGATTTGATTCTGAATCTATTTACCTGGGTGGAATTGGGGCTGTTGTGGGGAAAATCTAACACACACACACACACACACCTACACACACACACACACACCTACACACACACACACACACACACAG
>BFEA01000116.1:2650232-2668421 GCA_003427395.1 Chara braunii
AGAGAGAGAGAGAGAGAGAGAGAGAGAGAGAGAGAGAGAGAGAGAGAGAGAGAGAGAGAGAGAGAGAGAGATGCAATGAGCTAGGGAACCGCGTGCCCGTTGTCACACCGTGGGTAATTCGTGTTCTTTTTCGAATGAACACAACCGGGAAGTTAGGAAACACAGCCCCATTCGTCACGAAGGAGAGCTTGAGAGGAATGGCGCGGCACTTGAGCTAAGGTACTAAGGTAGAAGGGCAGCATGAGCAGCCGGCGTCATGGAAAGATGCATCGAGGGCATGATGGAAAGATGCATCCCCCCCACAAGGGCATATCGCGCAGGGTCCGGTGAAATGGGACTGGCGGTCCAGTAAGGGCACCACAGAAAGTTGTGCACCTTGCTGACAGGGGCCTGCAGGAAAGTTCAGAGGCCCCAGGGGCACAACAGGGTAAGTCGGCCGTCCCAGGGGCACGCCGCAAATAAATTGAACTTTGAGGGACATATTGAAAATTTCCCCTTAATATTTTTTAAAAAAAGGGACATGCTGTTGTGGCAAAATGAAAGGCAGCTATTCTGATACAGGGACCGAACCTGGCCCGGTTCGAGGCCGTCCGTGCACGGCAGGGCATAATGCCCTAAACACACATTGTTCAGAATCACTGTGAGGCGCCTGTGAACCAGCAGGCAAGTTGGCCCGCGAGTGAGCAGGTTTGGTAGCGGTGGTGGGGCTACGTGTGTTCAACGGAGTGTGCGGGATTGGCAAGTCCGTGGTGTGGTGTGCGTTGGGTGTGTGGTGTTGAGTTCAAGGACGCTGCAGCCCTGGAGGTGGGCTGGATATCATGACCGGTATGGATACAGTTTTATAACACCTCCAAGGGTTGTAGTGGTTACGATACTTCGTTCCTGTGGCGGAAGGTGCCGGTTTGAGGCCGTCTGTGCACGGCAGGGCATGATGCCCTAAACGCACGTTGTTCAGAATCACTGTTGAGGTGAGATCATGTTGTTAGTCCAAATGCGCCATTGGAGGCTGGACCCGGGCTTGTTCTTTCTAGGGTGGGAAGCAACCCTTTCTGGAAACCGGGCCCAGCGTCCCTTGTGAGTTCACATTGGAGAATGGAAAGATACCGGGGCCATTAGCCCTGCTTATGTTTGAGGTTGCCACCAATTTTTTTTTTTCCCAGTCCAGAGGGGACCGGCAACTAAACCAGGCATAATCCTTTTTTTCTCTGAGGAATTGGGAGGGGAGAGGAGGGGAGGGAGGCAGGGAGGGGAGGGGAGCGGAAGGTGGGGTGGGGGGATATCTTTGTGGGTTGTCTTGGGTCTTGTCGGTCAGGTGACCCAGGCCAAACACCCACCAATCTGTCACCCACCCGGTTCGGTGACCCAGGCCAAACACAAACCCGCCTATCACCTACCCAGGCTGGCTTACCTAGACCCACCGATGTCCAACCCAGGCCGGCTGATGCAGACCCACACCTGACCGAGCGGCGTGTGGGTGCAGGTGGGTGTGGGTCTGGGTACCCGTCACTCATCTCCAACCCACAGTTAAAGGGGGATTGCCAGCGTTGAGCTTTTCATTTTTCTCGTCGTGATTGGCGACCCTGGCTTGAACTTGGCCAGCACTCCCTTGCCTGTCATGATGGGTCACCCCCTTAAATCTAAGGGACGCCGGGCGGGGAATGAGGATTTTTGAATCATTTTTCCAGAAAACAAAAGAAGTCACAGACTCGTAGGCGTCTTTTTGTTTCTCTTAAAAGTCACAATTTTATCATGGGCCCAGTGCCCAAGGCAAGAACATATAGGCTTCCAACCTTCCACCCCAGGTGGAGCCTCACCCCTGTGTCAAAGTCCAAGATCCAGAAAGACGAAACAACTAAGAACTTTCGGACAGAACTACGGCAAATAAAGGTAGCAAAAATAAAACTACTGTAGCTGCTATAACTACTGAAGAAGTACTTGGCTTGCCGAGGTCGGTACGAGGAAAGAGTAGCCAAAAGGCAAAAGCAAAAAGGAAAAGACAAATCATCTGTGTTCTTCTGCTTGCTATGTAAGCAAGGGCCCAAAGAAATGCCGCCTGTACACCCATCAATATAGACGAAATTGGGGCATGAGGCCCAATGCTTTCCGAACCACCAGCATACACCCACTAACAGTGAAGCCGCCGATATTTGCAGACTCTTTTCTGCCAATCCAAGAATAACAGAATACGATATGTCTGAGGTTTCTCTTTACGTGCTGGAAGACCTGTGGTGTAGAGGGCACCTTTTCCGCCCACACTATGTAGTTCATGTCTCTGTCGCCGAAGTTTCCACAGCACAGTTGCACGAAGAATTTCAAAAACACAGGCACGCGGTTTAGTGGTATGAATTGCCACAGCTCGTAACAAGGCACCCACTTCAGTCCAAAGGTCTCCCTAGGTAGCAGGAGTTATTCCAAAGTCTTTCCACATGTGTCCAGACAGTCTGGGCATGCATGGAGGACCTAGAGGTCAGCCAAATATGCTGTTGATCCTCAACCACAAGCCCCTGAGGAGTGACCGTGACCCCAGAGACTACAACTATGTTTCCATGGGACGCTGGACCCGGTTTCCAGCAGGTGACACTCCCCACCAATAGATGGAGCAGCCCAAGGAACAAGCCTTCAATCCCGGTGGCTCTCTTACCGCCACCGAGATAGTGGGTTTGGAAAAGGGAAAAAAAAAAAAAAAAAAAAAAAAAAAAGGAGTAGCAGTGCTGAAAAGATTTCCCTTTTTGAGTTTGTGGTATTATGACATAGCTGCAGCTGAACCAACAGTGTGAATTACCAGCCACAATAGGCCTGCGCATTTTGCCACAGTCAAAGTGGACAGTAACTTCCAGAAACTTACGGAGGAATCCTGGTCAGTTCAAGAACATATACCAGCGCTTGTCATTTGCACTTCATTCCCCACTCCACATCAACACTTGGCAGCAACGTAGAATATGCCGGCCGAGGTGTGTTTTGTAATAGCGATTGGATTTCACCTTGCTTCCTTTTTTTTTTTTTTTTATTATTATTATTATTATTTTTATGAATAGCCCCTGTGTAAGCCCTCTGTCCCGGCGGTGGTGAGAGAACCGTCAGAATTGAGGGCTTATCTGTCGGGCTGCTCCGTCTATTGGTGGGGAGCGACACCTCCTTGGATTGTGCCGGTACCAATCTTGTAAATCGAGGAGAAGGCTGGTTGGGGTCGTGTCGAGTCGGGTTGCTTTCTTCAAAAAAAAAAAAAAAAAAAAAAGAAAAAGAAATACTTGGAGACAAGACTGGTTCGAGATCCTGAGGGTCTAACTGGATTAGGGCGGCAGAAAGTCTCTTTAGCGGGGATCCCAATTGTTCATATCCATCTGTGACTTCCCAACACGTCATTTCCCATTGATCACAATTAATGTGTTTTTCTAATTTCCATATTCTATCAGTGTTGATCTTAACGCTGTCTTTGAGCCATACCCCTGGTAAGACTTTCTTTTGTTGTATAGTGTCCTTCCAGTCCTCCGCGATAGCAGCTAATAAGAGCTGGAGGGGAAAAAAAAGAAAAAAAAAAGAAAAAAGAAAAAAAAGAAAAGAGCTGGAGATTCTGTCCAAGCTGTGGAGTCCATGCAGGGATTCCTAAATGTCTGACGATGCTTTCTACTGCTGTCTCTGTGGATCCCAAAGATGAGATAGAGTAGCCACTCGACGACTCGTCGAAGAGCGGGCAAAACTGATGTCAGATGACAGGGGGAAGGGCTAGCCATTATACTATCGAGGATAAGAGGGGTTTTCAAACAGGGGCTGCGTTAAAATTCTATCTTTCTGTCCTTCGCACGTCTCCATGCTCCTATTATATCCACCATCTTCCAAATGAAAGTTATGAAACATATTTGTGGCAGTAAAAGTCTGTGAAAAGTGCCAGGAAAACAAGTTATGGGTTGTTATGAGCAGCTCCAAGGGACAACGGAGCCCCGGAACGGTCACAGAAACTAATACAGCCCCAGGGAACAACAATCAGCAAGTTGTGTGTTACAAGATGTATCAATGGGACGCTGGACCCGGTTTGCAGCAGGTGCCGCTCCCCACCAATAGATGGAGCAGCCCGACAGACAAGCCCTCAATTCTGGCGGTTCTTGTACCACCGCTGGGATAGACAGATGGTACAAGGGCTTTCCAAAAAAAAAAAAAAAAAAAAAAAGGATTAGCAGTGAGTTCAAAGTTTCCAGCTTACATACACAGTGCCGGTAATGTTGAGGATTTTTTTTTTTTTTTTTTTTTTTTTACCCTTCCCAAAAAGGAATTTATGGGGGGTTTTTGTAAACAAAAGAGCCTGATTTTGCGACGCTTTTTTTTTTTTTTTGGACTCCTTTTTTTTTTTTTTTTGAACTCCTTTAATTTGCTTGAATCTTTCTTCTAAAAAAGATGTTCCGCTTTTGTATTTCTTTGCTCCAATCCACTTTGGGCAAAAAATTTGTTTCCCCAATTTTTTCTTTCCACAAACAGTTGGCAACAGTTTCTTAAACTTTCTTCGATACGGCGATAGACTTAAAGCAAGGCACAAAGTGCTTGCTGGTACCAAATTTTGGAGAAAACAACATTGTCTAGATTCTAGAATAAGCGCTCCCCCAAATAATGACATTTACTTTTTTTGCCTTAAGGCCCTTAACCCATCTAGCAAAAGTGACATTTTCTTTTGCCAACAGTTCGAGTGTGGGTCGAGCAGTGTGTCAATTGCAATTAAGATAATCTTATAATAAGTTAATAATCGAACAACCATTGCGATAGCATCGGCTCTGCAACATGAACACCCCAGAGGAGTCGGGGAGGCATATTCGGTGGAATTGGTAAAATTTGGGACCCATAGCACATGAAACACAGGGCTTAAAAAAAATAAAAAAAATAAAAAAAAAATGGAAGGGAAACAAGAGACATAATCTTGCCAAACTGATGGAAGGCCGTGCGCTTGAAAAAAATCTTGCATGCACAATTTGGAGGGAAGCTTAGTCAGATTACACGCACTACTTGCCCTATCGATTGGGTCGTTGGTTCGAATCCAACCTAGCGAGTTACTTAGACGGGTCGACGGTCGACCGACATTCTATTCTAATGTTATTTAATTAGAAGCCAAACACGTTTTGATACATGCGCTGCACCCCTCAACAACTACACACCAAACATCCATGCTTGGGATGATGATATAGTAAGAACTTCTTTTTTTTTTTTTTTTTTAAGTAAGAACTTCATGGCGACACGAAGGAGGAAGGTCTATGTCAAAGTTCTCGAAACCACATCAATATGAATTACGTACGAATAGTTTGCCGCTTTGCGTTCAAAGTATGCAAACGATGGAAAAATCATGTATAAATTACTATAAATGATATGATCACCCACCATACACCAAATTGCAAAACCATACAAGCAGACTTATGTCAACAAATGGAACAAAAGTTAAAACTTTCACAAGCTCGGGCTACCGGGGACCACCACCCGGTCCATCAGTACTTGGCCCAGCCATCGGGCTGTGGCGCTTACCCGTTAACGCGCCACGGCATTTGGGCTTTTCGGGCTACGGGGCCACAACGGCTGGAGGCGCCAGCCAAAAAGAAAACATAAGGTCGCACTGGCGGTTCGTGAAAAATCGGCTCGCAGGGTGCTGCTCCGAGGCCCGGCATCGATAGCCGGGCCAAGTACTGGTGGTTCAAGAGATTATCCTTGGAACTGACCGGCCCCAAGGGAATTCAGAGTTATTTTATTGAAATTTATTCAGGTCATCTGATTACATCCGGAATCGAACTCGGGTCTGTATTTCAAGAGTCCATAGGCGTACCAATTGAGCTAGGTCCATAATACTCCATAATATGTATGGATGGGATTCCTAGTTACAGCCTGAGAGCAAGCAGACAGCATACTTGAAGAGACTCTGAGGGGAATAAATACTGAAAAAAACTTCAATGTTGCTAATGGAGATCCCGGTCCCGGTCAGGGGGAGGAGTAGTTTTAGTGCCTACCTCCCTGCACCAAACACAATGCTCCATTATAATGGGCCTCACTCCGCTACTCACCAGGTGTGCAAACTGAGAATGAATCTTCTGCTAGATCATAGTAAGGTACACCACCATATTTATTATTTTGTCTTTTGTGCATGTCGTGCGTAGTGGAGCGAGGCCCAACGACTCTGTTTACAGTCTTAAACCACCACTACCTTTCCCAGGAAAAGTCCAGATCCGAAAATGTGACAATCTGGGTTCTTTGGACGAACAATCCTACCAGACCAAAATGGCTGGGAGCACCAGCCAAAAGAAGAGGGAGACGTCCAGCCTCTGTCTCTTATACACATCTAGATGTGTATAAGAGACAGGAGCTAACCTGGCGGTCGCCCACATACTCGCTCAGCAACTGGTCTAGGAGGAGGAGGAGGAGGAGGAGGAGGAGAGGGAAGATGAGGAGAACGAGGTAGAGGGGGAGGAAGAGGAAAAGGAGGAGGAGGAGGAGGAGGAGAAGGAGGAGGAGGAGGAGGAGGAGGAGAGGGAAGATGAGGAGAACGAGGTAGAGGGGGAGGAAGAGGAAAAGGAGGAGGAGGAGAAGGAGAAGGAGAAGGAGGAGGAGGAGGAGGAGGAGAGGGAAGAGGAGAATGAGGTGGAGGGGGAGTAGGAGGCGGCGGCGGCGGAGGAGGAGGAGGAGGAGGAGGAGGAGGAGCAGAGAAAAGACGCGATGAGGAAGAGAGGGAAGCTGCAGAGGAGGAGGTGGAGGGGGAGGAAGAGGAGGTGAGCGAGAAGAGCAAAGACAGTTTTCAAGACCTTTCAGGAGGCCTTTACCCTCCCACTGTTCGAGTCCCCCAAAGAAATTTGAAATAACATCCCAACCCCTCCAGAAGGTACACAAAGGACCTATGTACGGCAACATGAGTTCTAAGTTCTAACACTGGAACTACGACCCCAACAGAAAAAAAACTTTATATTGACAACAGCAAGGGGTCACACTTGCCGCAGTTGTTCCCTGTCAAAAAAAAAAAAAAAAAAAAAGGGAATGCACCAGCACTCTGGTGCGGCTACCTCGTGAGCATGGATATGGAGTATTATGGACAGTATTGGCGACCGATTACATTTGTTGCTTGTTATTATGCGCCCCCCACCTGGACATTGGCGGGGACGACGGGGTCTGCAAAATCGAGAGCACTCTCACCTGCTGGAGAGCTCTTTTTAGCTTCTATTCTACACATTGCTCCAGTGAAACACACATCTTTTCCCAAATCCAAACCCTCTGCGTCTAGCTTTCTGAGATGGCTAGGTGTTTTAACAATGGCTGTCATGATGTACATGACTGGTGTACAGTCTGTCTTCAGTTGAAGTTTTGGCTTTGTTTCAAACCAATGAAAAACCATCCCTTTTTAACCCCTCCTCTTCCGTCGCTATACAAGTACGCAACATAGACATCCTTCTACACATAACAAATCTCTTATTCCTCCTTTATGTATGCCGCCTACTTGTCTACTGCCATGGGACCACCACCTCCACAGGGTCCTCCGCCTCATCGTCCTTCTCACTGCTCCACCCCCTCCTTTTTCTCCTCCTTGTTTTCAAGATCCTCCTACTCCTCCTACTCCTCCTACTCCTCCTACCCCTCGCACTCCTCCTGCTACTCCTCCAGCCCCTCTCCTCCTCCTCCGCCTCCTCTACTTCTTCCTCCTCATTACCTGAATGCAGCATAGCCGCATATCTTTGTCTGTTCTGTTTTCCTTTCTTAACTTAACAAGAAAAAAGAACGGCTCGTTGCGGTCCCTCCTCCATTCTATTCTGGACAGTGTCAGTCCAGTTCCTCTTCCACTGGCAAGTCCCAATACAGTAGACCAACCTGTACGCTAACTCCCCCTGTCACGGTCGGGGGATCCACTGGACAGCATTGATTGCTCCCTTTGAAGGAGGATTGACTGCCAGGTAAGCCCTTTTCCTTTTTGAATTTCTCTCTCTCTCTCTCTCTCTCTCTCTCTCTCTCTCTCTCTCTCTCACACACACACACACACACAGTAGGCATATGTATACCATTGGGCCTGCTCAAACAGAGTGCAAAGCTGGCAGCGTGAGAACCTCGCCTACAGGCTGCTGCTCAGGCTCTTCCCTCTTCATCCTCTCTTGTTTTTCTTTCTGTCCCATCTACTAAATTCCTAGAATAGCCATTACACCTTCCACTGCAGTTCAAGTTGATGCTCTATTATTCCCCTCGCCCCATACCGAATTCCATTTAGCCCATTTCAGGCAGTTTGTTGTTGCTGGAGTGGCTTTCCGTCCGTTCCAAGAGTGACTCCCAGTTTGCTGAGCGCTGTTCCTTAAGTGCTGCTGCTTTTTCGCGGGCCCCTTCTGACTTTTTATCCGGGCCCCTTCTGAATCTTTTTTTTTTTTTTTTTTTTTTTTTTTTTTTTTTTTTTTTTTTAAATCCGGGCCCCTTCTGACTTTTTTATCCGGACCCCTTCTGACTTTTTATCCGGACCCCTTCTGACTTTTTATCCGGGCCCCTTCTGACTTTTTCTGGGCCCCTTCTGACTCCCAGTTTCCACAACCCTTTCCATCTGCAAGTTATCTCCGCTTTCAGGATGTCCGTCTGTTGCCCAGCCTGCTCCGACAAGTAGTCTTGGAACATCAACTCATTTGGACGATACGACCCAAAAAGGGGGGAAGGGGGAGATGAAAACAGGGATTTCTAACAAAAAAAAAGGAAAAAAACTTAAAAAGAAAAAAAAAAGGAGGGACTCAGGGAGGGAGAGTGGAATATGTTACTTCCCTCCCATACATATAGTCTCCGACTCTCCGAAAACCTCCATGGCCTCCTTCCTGATGATACCCTAAACCACAGTCTTGGCAGTTTTGGGGGGCGGCGGAGGAATGTCACTCCATAGAGGGCAGCAGAGGGATGGGTCGTATGATGGCATTCTAATGGGAACTGACTGTCAGTACCACAGGGCTTGTAGCCTTCATTTTCCCTAAGCCACCAATCACCTCCAGAGAAGGTAATCAAGCAACACGTGAATTACAATCTTCGGCCTCGTTTTCCAGAACACGTTTGACATAGATCATAGCTGCCGGGGTCTCGAGCGTTTCCTTCTTTCGCGTAGCCATTGATTCACTGGGAGCGAAGCGTATGCCCTAGTACTATGCCGTCAAGCATTGCAAGCATCTAGTATCCAGACGATGAATCCACACAGCTCCCTGTATTTCTTCCAGGGGATATCCAAGTCTTTGTCTAGGCTTGAGTTGCCGACCGTTCCCAGCATTCTCGGCCCAGGATCTGAGTCCTCCCTCCATTCTATTCCGGGGAGTGTTTCCTTCTTTCACATAGCCATTGATTCACTGGGAGCGAAGCGTATGCCGCCAACCACTACAATCTTCTAGTATCCAGACGATGATCCGCACCGCTCCCTGAATTTCGTCTAGGGGATCTCCCAAGTCTTTGTCTACGCTTGCATTGCCGACTCCTTCCACCAATACTCACACCAGGCCCTCGAAACCACAATATCACAAAATCAGTGGCCTGGCCCAGATAGCCGACTCCTTTTACGAGGACTTGATCCGGCCGCTGATTTTGCCGTTTCGCGATTTTCAGGGCTTAGTTTTGAGTATGCCTTCACTATTGCAAGCTTGCGGTATCCAGATGATGCTCCACACAGGTCCCTCTATTTCTTCCAACGGATATCCAAGTCTTCGTCTAGGCTTCAATTGCCGACTCTTTCCCAGCAGATTCTCTGTTGACTGGCAAAAGCTCTGCATCCTTGCTGCGTTCTATTCTGGGGAGCATCGATCCAATTCCTTTTCCCCCGACCAGTCAAAAAGTCCGAGTTTTACGGAGTTTCACACCCCACACTCCCCTCGTTCCGGCCAAAGGGACCCCCAATACATTAATTAATCCTGAAATTTCTGAAAACCTGACTGTGTAATCCTGGATCGGGAGTAACTCTTTTGGCCAACCTATTCTTTGGCATTGAATCCTACGTCACTGATGTCTGTTTCCAGGGGCGCAGTCCCACTCGCAAAGAAGATTGGATTACGGGCCTGAATCTGGATGTGTTTTCTCAACGCTTCTGCAAAGATGTCGAAAAGCCGACGAACCTCCATCTTCTGGACCTCTCTCCCCAACCACGTCCACATTCAGGCAATAATTCCCATCCTCTCTCTTTGCGAGTGGGACCTCGGTCCGGGCGATAGATATAGATAACCCAGGGTTTGCCTTCGGAGATGACACTCTTTATTTTCCTCAATACGTTGACTTCTCACGTGACAACCTCGGGGGCGAAATCGTGATTATATCATTATAACTGTTCATTTGCGCAACGTGCTAGCGTAGGGAGAAGGGGAGAAAAGGACCCAAGAGACTGAGGGCCGTGATACGAAACCGACTTGCTATGCTGGCTATCATGATAGGCAGTATAAAGATTGCATACATGTCTATTTCTGTGAAATTTCTGCGTATGTTCTTGGCCTCCTGGCAATTGGAGAAAGAATTCATGAAATGATGAGACCTGTCGTTAGAGATCTCTATAAATATCTACACACCATTTTGACTCCCCACATTCCTGCCTGGTCAGACACGACCACCGTGAGGTTACACCCAGGCCGGTCTGCAGGTGCCACATCTGCCCAGGTTATCACATCTGTGCTCAGAAGAACACTGCGAGGCCACGCCCAGGCCGGCCCACAGGTGCCCAATGGTCCCAGGTTTGTCCCCTGTGAGAACTTCTGTCCAGACTGCAGCCCCATGCTATAAGGCAACAACACATTGTCTAGGAATATAATCCATCCATCTGTCGCGATGGATTGATTAAAAATCATTAAATTGATTTTGATTGGGATTAGGTTGAATATTGACCAATATCGGAGAATCGCAATCTTTTCAGCATAGCTTGGTGGTGATTGACGACAGGCAGATGCAGAACGCTTGTTGCGCATTCAGTGGAAACCTGTAGTGGCGGCAACCAGACATGAGACAGACATGAACATGGTCAGCTTGCACTCATCGTCCCACTTCCATGCTGACACAAGATCCAACCCACTAGAACACATAATGAATCGGCTGCGACATGCTACACACTTGCTATACACTATAGTAGCTGCTAATGTGCATTAAATACCAGCCCACAGTTAAATGGTGTGTGTTACAGATTTTCCCCACAACAGCCCCAATTCCACCCAGATGAATAGATTCAGAATCGAAGCAGTCAGACATCGAGAGCATTTGATATGAGACAGTCACAGTCCAACATATTAAGGCAATTTCATAATTAGACAGCTTTTTTGGTTATCCTTGGGTACCCCTTTCATATTGTTCTTGCAGCTCCCCTTTTACTGTGCCGCTTACGCACAAGGCTGCCCACGTTGATTGTGGTTGAGCAGCAGCTGCCCACATCCCCGTGTGTCTTCACGGCCCATTTGCAAGTTATTTCAGGAGGCACAGAGTAAACGGGAAGGTATGCTCCTGTGCATTTCTTTTCCGAGATTCATACTCCTGTTCATTTCATTTCAGATCTTCAGTTTATACAGTCTTTGTGTCCGTCCTTCATCGTCGTCATACTTCCGTTCATTTCATTTCTTATCTTCATATCGTCTGTGTTCTCTTAACGATGCTCATTAGTATGTACTTGTTAGTAGCACAAGAGGGGAGAGTGGAGGGGAGGGTGGAGGGAAAGGGATAGGAGTTCTATAGGAGTATGGGGCAGGGGAGGTGGGGGCAAAGGGAAGGAAAGAAATATGTGAAGGGCAGGATAGAGTATGACATGCAAAGAGCAGGGGAGAGGTGTATGACGAGCTTGCAGAATTCTAAATATTCACCGCTGAAACAGACTACTACTCTAGGATGGCACAGGGTTAACGGAAAAAAAAAAAAAAAAAAAAAAAAAAAAAAAAAAAAAAAAAAAAAAAAAAAAAAAAANAAAAAAAAAAAAAAAAAAAAAAAGAAAAAAAAAAAAGGAGACAACCGTACCTGTGACCGCTGCACAGTTCAGAATTCACAGAAATAACAGTCCACTGCAAGATTGGGCCAAGACAGGTTAAAAACCTGCAAGAAAAAAAAAACAGTAAATCACACGTTCGACGGCCTACCGGTTCAATAATTGGCAAAACCGGAGGTGGCGGTAGTGGTACCGCTCTTTTTCCCGTGGCCTGGCCTGGGAGCAGTTACCAGTAGCAGGGCCTCCCATTCTTGAAGTTGGCTCGTTTCCCCAGGGGTGTGGCCTAGGCATCTCGGCCGTGGCCCAGCCACGGGCGTGTAGCCTAGACATCTCGGGCGTGGCCTAGACATCTCGGGCGTGCGCCAGCCATGGGCCTGGCCAACACATCTCGGCCATGGCCGAGCCACGGGTGTGGTCTAGACAGCTCGGCCGTGGCATAAGCAGGCGCGAAAAAAAAATAAAAATAAAAAAGTTGCAGCCTTGCAGGCTCGGAAAAAAATATATATAAAAAGTCACAGGCGTGGGAAAAAAAAGAAACAAAAAAAAAAAAGTTGCAGGCGCTGGAAAAAAAAAAAAAAAAAAAAAAAAAAAAAGGTGGCGGGCCGGGGAAAAAAAAAAAAAAAAAAAAAAAAAACAGTGGCCGCCTGATTTGGTCACTTCCGAACTTCCAACGGCTAGAAGTGCACAAAGCTGTAACAGTTCAGAATCTGTTTTTTGCCAAATTTTTGGAACTTTTTGCAGTTTCGAACTGCCCTCCCTCGGCCCAGAACCGCAGTGCTCTGTCACTGTTATTCCTTCCGGCGAATTTGGAACTGTGTAGCAGTCACCCATGCAGTTATTTTTTTGAAAAAAAGGGGCTATGGCAAGTGGCCACCCCTAGGACCGGTTCGGGTGTGGGCTATGGAAGCACCGCATCCAATTTTCGCAATCACAGTTGCTGCATCGAATGGCACGGCGCAGACAGATGTCACAGGATACATGGCTCCTACATGCTAGGAACACAGGCACGTCGGCCGCAATTATAGAGGCATTGCCATTCCAGCCCGTCTACAAATTGGACATGACATGTCAGGGTGCCGTACGTGAGTACAGTACTGACTGTCGTCGTATGTGTCGAAGCAAATACTCACATGGACTATCCCTTAATAATCCTCACGGCACAAGGCCGGTGGGTCATCTTCCTTGGGATTCCTCAGTATTTATTCCTTCTCTATGGGCAGACGACGACAGGGAGGATTGGTCCAAATCAAGGGCATTCAGCTGATGCAGGATTTGGTCTGCAACAGCTTGCCCTGGTGGTGATAAACTATGAGCACATCGCTCTGCCGGTGGTTCATATAGAAGTCTATTTTCCTCCTCGGACTTCTGTGTCCGTCGTTCGTCTGGCAAGAAAGAGGGAGATCCGTCAGCGGTTGCCGTAGGTGTATGACCCACACCGCATGTGGGACATGCTAGGAGAGGGTGTGGAGGGTAATGGCACTGGGGATAGTCCACGCAGTAAAGACACATACTTTCTATGACAGCATCCTGGAAGCATTGACGACACATGGCATGCGTGTGTGTGTGTGTGTGTGTGTGTGTGTGTGTGTGTGTGTGTGTGTGTGTGTGTGTGTGTGAGACACATACTTTCTATGACATCATCCTGGAAGCATGGACGACACATGGCATGTGTGTGTGTGTGTGTGTGTGTGTGTGTGTGTGTGTGTGTGTGTGTGCTTATATCATCTGTTGTATTCTACAATTCATGAGTGGGTGTGTGTGCTGTCATGTTTGCTATACACAACTCCAACAAAAAAGCATGACTATGGGCCTTGCCGCACCACCGGCCAAATTCACCAAAGACAAAATTCTGGCATTGTATCTTTCCATGCTCTAGCAAAAGATTCATTCTGATTTTGCACATTTGGTAAGTGGTGCGGGTCGAACTCTTTTGTGTGTGTGTGTGTGTTGTCATGTCCACTATACACAACTCCAGAAAAAGAAGTACAACTGTGGTAGACTGATTTGTCGGACTTTCACCGACTCGTCAGGAGGTTGAACCTGGACAGACTGTATGCCCAGGATGCATTTGGCCGATGGATAAGGACTCTCACCACATCGTCCAGAGATAGTTAGCCATACCCCCTTGAGAGAGAAAAGTGGGGTCAACATTACTCACATCAACCCTTTGTGTGCGTCTGATAATGATGAATGTGTGTGGCATGTGTAATTTAATATATCCCCCGCCCAAAGTGCTCCAAGCTGCTACCGGTCCACGATCACTGACAATGACTACACATGTTAGGCTTCGATAGCATAACTCACTTCACGCGCTGATAGCAACAGATTGTTTCATCGGACTCATCAAGCAGCTGAACCTTTGACAGTCTGCAGAATCTGTCGCTATCCACTCGGATTCTTAGTTTACTTCACACCCTGTTGCGAGTGGAGGCAGTAGTAAAGCAGAGGACAGCGGGGCGGGTGGGCGGTGGGCGGGAGGGCACACGGGCAAACAACAAAGCAGCAATCCAAGCCAGGTACAATCCAGGCACACACAATTCAGCAAGCAGGCTGCCAAGCAGCCAGGCAGGCAGCAAGACAACCAAGCCCAAAAGCAGAGGCAGGGCATCCGATCGAGCGAGTGAGCAATTACGTAGGAACACCAGGTGAGCGGGCAAGCAGGCAGCGCAGCGCAGCAGGACGAGACAGACGGATAGGGGCAGCTAGGCAGCTAGGCAGCGAGACAGTGCCGGCAAGAAAGTCCAGACATTACATTATGGATCAAAGCAGATCATCACCTACTGACACCAAAAGTAGACATCTAGAGACTGAAGGTTCACACCACCATCGAGAGCCAAGGATCCACAAGATGAATGTCTGTAACCACCAGGGAACATATTAGAGACACAGGCAGCTCGAACACGGCCGTTCTCCTAATAGTGTTGCAGGCACTCCTAAGAAACAGGTGCTGCCTGTTAGGCACACCTCGAAGGTGCTGGAGTTGCAATAGGAAAAGATGGGAAAAGGCCAGAACACACAGAGTGGACAACACAAAGAAAACACTTAGAAAAAAAAGGCAAGAAAGGAGTTCTCACACGCGTGAAGAGACATCTACGCATCGACACACAGGTGCAACCCCATGCACATCATCATTAGAGGCTGAGCAGTGTTGCGTACCGGTACTGCATAATGTACATATTCCGGCTTATCTTTCCCAAAAGGAGAGTCACAGTGTTTTCATTTCCCTGCCAGAACGAACGAAAACACAAGATCATCAGCTTGAGGAATCAATCGATACCAAGTAAATACCAACTAGCTCATTTGTGGAGATTCCACACACACACACACACACACACACACACACACACACACACACACACACACACAATCAGTTTTATGTTTGTCAGTCTTTCTTCTGTTGTATGTCCTCCCCTTGACTTTTTCTATGTATTTTTTTGTATCCCCAACTGAGCACCCTTAAGTAGTGCCAAACAGTTGGTGTTTCCTTGTTTGGAGTGCCTACTGCACTCTTATGGGGGCCGCTCGGTTCGGGATGTCTGTGTTGCCTGTAGGTGATGACAGATGGTCGTCGGAGTGTCCCCCTGGATCAGCGGGTGGTGGGAACCAACAGTCTGCTGGGTTCTATCGTGATGTGAGTAGGTCATGTGCTGTTTTGCTCCGTGTTGGATGTGTAGACTGTCTTGTCTGCGCTCTGCCGCGGTCTTGCTGCCCATGCCGCTTGCTTTGCAGGTCGTCCTCGCTGCTCTGCTGCCTTGCCACTACCCGCGGGTCGTGCCTGGCGTGTCTTTTGCTCGCGTGCCTTGTGGTTTGGTAGCCTTGTGGCGGTGCCTCGAGCTTCGCTGCATGGTTGTTGAGCTGCTTGTCCGTGTGCTCTGTCGGCCTTCAGTGTCCTTTGTGTGCATGCCTTGTAGTTTGGTTGCCTTGTTGGTGGTGCCTTGCGCTTCACTGCACGGTGGCCGAGCTGCTCGTCTGCTTGCCCTGTTGACCTTCCGCGTCCTTTACTTGCTTGCGTGCTTTGTAGTGTCGTCGCCTTGCTGATGTTGGCTTGCGCTTCACCGCATGGTTGCCGAGCTGCTCGTCCGCTTGCCCTGTCGTTCCTTGCAGTCGTCTTTGGTGATAAGTGGTTGCGCTGCCTCTACTGTGTTGCCTGGTGCTCCACAGGTTTGCTGCCCGCTGCTATGTCCCGCTTGGGGACAGTCTGCCTTCAATATGGGTCAAAGGGTTCATGACCCAAACCATCCAATACGGGGACTCCACAGATTGTCGAGGGTTCAGCCTCCTGATGAGTCGGTGCAACTCCGACGAAACAATCTATCATCATCAGTTTTTAGTTTTTATTTTTTATTTCCTATTTTTTTCGGTCTTTGTTTCTTGCCTTGTGCTGTTTGTTTGCCCACCCTCCTCCCCTCTACCCTCCAGCCTGTCCTTTGCTGTTTTCTATTCTTCTGGCCGCTTTGCTGTTTTTCGATACTTGTACTTATGCCCTCCCGCCTCCCCCATATGTTTCAGCCTATGTGCTGCCTCACTGCTTGTTCCTCCTCTCATGCCTCTAAGTTCATGTGCCTCCCCCATGCGTTTCACCCTATGTGCTGCCTCGCTGTTTGTTCTTCCTCCCGTGCCTCTTAAGTTCATATGTCGTGTTGTGGTTTGTCATGCTATGGTGTTGGTTCCCTGCCCTTCGCCGTGCTGTCCTTTGCCTTCCCCCCTTTCCTCCGTTTGTTTGTGGGGTGTTATTGCGTGTGTTCTGTTCTGTCTGAAAAAGAGTAGGCGCCACCCACCCCCCTCATTTTGTCTTACTGCCTTCGCATATTTGGCTGCTTTCGACTTTACGGCCCTTCAAATAAGTACCCTCACCACAAATGGACACACGAGTGGTTTTACCCCGCCGCGTTGAAAGATCGCCTCCCGCGTCTTGCTTTTTTGCTCACAGTGTGCCGACGCTTTTGGTCGGAGTAGCACGAGTATGACGTGTCGTGCTCGTGCGAAACTCATGTGACACACACATGCTACACACACACACGCACACACAATTGTTAATTAGCAGGTTACAGGTTCAGAATTCAAATACTCTCCAATACAATGATTTGAAGCCTCCAAAGTGACAAAAATAATTGAGGTATTGGCTATCAGGCTGCTCCATCTATTGGTGGGAGCGGCAGCTGCTGGAAATCGGGTCCATCGTCCCTTGGAAACCACTTTGAAGCACCTCATATGTGGGCTGTAGCCATTTGTCTTTCTGCCTTGGGGCCACTTTTTCCCTCCCTAGCAGAAATCTCTCCGCTGTTCTGATTTAGCCCTGTTCGGGGAGAGGGCAGCGCTGCAGCCAGCAAATGAGAACTCTTAAGGGTACAGGAGAGGGCAACTTGAGTGGCGTATGAGTAGAAGGGTTGAGTTTAGTCCTGAAGGTGTAGAATCAGGACTGGTAGGAGAGAGGTGATGACGCCATGATACTAAAACTCACATCATCTTTTTCTTGTTGGATTCCATGACTTGTTTTCTCTCTCTTACTGAGAACTCTTAAGGGTACAGGAAAGCAAGACTTGGTTCTGAGCTGGGGGTACTAAAGCACACACACACACACTCAGTCAGTCTACTGCTCAGTATCTCAGCAAGGCCAAGCGGGTGCGGTGGGAAGGGGTCCTGGAAGTCCGATGGGGGACACAGGGTGAAGGAAGGTTCTATATCCGTCCAGTTGTTGAAGACCTCCCTAAGCTCTGCCATTTCTCGATGTTGTCCCTCCCCCCTGCCTCCGCTCCATTCTATTCTGGCTACCAATCCTCCCCTAACTCCCCCCCACTCATTCTCCACAGAAGGAGGTAATGACCCCCTCAATGTCTCTGTTCATCTGAAAGAGGTATAGCTGGGGTTTCAGGGTCTGCCATTTCCGCGTTACTTCCATCTGTATCTGTTATTGAACATGTTCTGTCACAAAAGGGCTATAGACTCAGTAGTATAGAGTAATAGAAGTATAAGCAGCAAATGTAATCTCCTTGATTTGGATGTGCAAGGAACATGAGTATGGACGAGGCACAGAAATCCAGAATGCAAAATCACACTGAAGTCCAAGTATTCAAAGCCAAAGCAGATAGCACGTGGAACCGAGTAACCATCCCCTTGAGAATGATACAGAAGAATCGTGAGTCAATGTCCATGCCCATCAGGGCAACACGAACAGCATAACCCAAATGTAGCTCTCTCTTGTGAATGGCGCCAGGCGCCCTATCTACTCTACAGCCTATCCTACAACTACAGCAATGAACAGCAACCAGACAACTTGACTACCAGCGAGT
>BFEA01000116.1:2686874-2711706 GCA_003427395.1 Chara braunii
GCTGGGGCCTTAGCCCAGAACATGTACATCATGGCAAGGCCCCTACTTGAGGGCTCAATCCTCACAGATGGATGTCTGAGTGGTTGAAGGTATCAGTCTTGAAAACTGACATATTACAAAATAATATCGGGGGTTCGAAGGGAAAAAAAACTTGCTTGATATCGAGGAAGGACTCCTCCGGAGGGGTAAAAAAAAAAGAAAAAAAAAGAAAAAAAAAAAAAAGAGAAGAAGGATACAAATTTACAAACTGCTATAAATCACTTCCTCTATAGCCGTTTTGTGGTAGTTTTGGCTGGTTTAGACTCTTTAGAGGGATGCTGGGCGCACTTCCCAGCAGTAGAAAATATAAGGAAAAACACGTACTGCAGCCACAACTTCGAGCCACGCCGGAGTGCTTGGCTCAAACAACAACAACAACAACAACAACAGTAAACTTAAGGATTTTCCTCTCAAATGGGCAGAGGTAAAAGCCTCTCGCTCTGGGGTGCTGGGCAGTTATCCTTAGCGCTGCCATTTTTGCTGTGCTGCTATTTTTAGTTCATTATGGTACACCAGCTCCATAACATTGGGAGGGAAGAAAGAAGCAGATGAGCTGAGGAGTCATGGAGCACAGTTTTTGTGGAAAGAGGAAGGTAAAATATATGTTATATTATATAATATATATCCATGGTGGCACTGTGGAAGGTGAATGGGAAAAAGGGAGGAGGGGTAGATACTGAATATCCTGGATCCATACAACCAGATGGGATGAACTAGGGGCTAAGTGGATGCCACAAGCTTTGGGGGCATTACCAGCACAGACTTCAATGGTACTGGTAGTCTGGTACTGTTCTTGGGAGAAGGATGGAACGTGATGGATGAGAGACTGACATGTGATGTCCGCATGATGGGAATTTTATTATTATTATTATTATTATTATTATTATTATTATTATTATTATTATTTTTTAAAGAATCATCGGCCGCAGGGCATGGTGGTGGTGGGGGAGGTGCCGGTAGGAACGGACACCCCCTGCACTGGTCCCTCACTTTTTGATGGCTCCATTTCATTGGTGGGGGAGCTGCACCTGCTGGAAACCGGGTCCAGCGTCCCTTAACATCTGTCCATGGAGCCAAAGATGCAATCTTAAAAAAAATGTTTGGTATATGCTAAGTTGCTAACGCAGCCTTTAAGCAGTAAAAATGATATAGTAGATGGTAGAGTCACTAGAGTGACCGTTCCGGCCATTAGCATGCGAGCAAGGGGCTTTTTTGGAGGTGAAAGAACAACTTGAAGGTTGAATTAAAATATGGGCTACCATATTGCAAGGGTTGGGATAAGAGTAAAGGCTATGCATATGTACGGAGTCTATGGACCAAAAACAAGAGAAAACTTTTGAGAGAATCAATGTTTGAAAACTACTTAGAGGAAAAGATGTTCAGGGCAAGGAAAGTCAAGTGAAACTTTGTTAGAAGTTGGATGGATGGAGAAAGGTGTGCCAGGGACCTGTGGGGGGTAGAATAAAGGACCTCCGGGACAAGAGAACGGGACGCTGGAGGACTGAGAAGGAGCTGGCAAGTTGGCAAACAAACTGGGAAGGCTAAAAATAGTTAAAGTAGTTAAAAAAAAAAGATCAGGCTTAGATATCTGTAAGTGGTATGATACGCGATCGCTTGCGAATGGTGCACTCTGGTGGAAGGATCGAGGATCAAGATGCAAACTTTAAGAAGCTATGTGGTTGAGAAAGTGGAAACCATGGAAAATGTTTTTGGGTGTGGAGACTGGGGGAACATACAAAGGAGGACCTATGGAGAGAAACCTGCCTTGTGGACTACCGTTAGGGAGGAACAGTGTTGGACCCGATACTAGTCGCTACGGTCTCATTATGCTTATCCCAATTCCTGGAATTCACTGTGAGCTCTGCTGGTGCCGAGGCTATGTGTCCCACCAAGTGTGCATGTGTGTGCGAAGAGAGAGAGACACAGAGAGAGAGAGAGAGAGAGAGAGAGAGAGAGAGAGAGAGAGAGAGAGAGAGAGAGAGAGAGAGAGAGAGAGAGAGAGAGNAGAGAGAGAGAGAGAGAGAGAGAGAGAGAGAGAGAGAGAGAGAGAGAGAGAGAGAGAGAGAGAGAGAGAGAGAGAGAGAGAGAGAGATGAGTGTGTGTGTGTGCGTGTGTGTGTGTGTGTGTGTGTGTGTGTGTGTGTGTGTGTGTGTGTGTGTGTGTGTGTGTATGTGTGTGCATTCATGTGTATGTCTGTACGCCTCCGCCTCTTCCTCCTCCTGCTCTTTCTTCTTCTTCTTCCTGTTTCATTCGAATTCACCACCTACCGTCTTCACCCAAATAGAACGCCCGGTAATCATCGCCGTATCTGGGCTGAAAGTCGTGCCAAATACAGCTATAATGACCGGGCATTATAGTCGGGTGAAACCGGTAGGCGGATAAGGAGGAGGGCAAACAAAGCAGAGTAGGGTGGATGAACGATTCACACTTCGGCCCGGGAGGAAGGTCTTAGAAGGGAGGTTTCTAAGCTGTACTCGTCTTTGGTGTCTGTAGACACTGTACTGACCTCCATCACCAATTCGAAATTCTTCACCGATGGCTTGACTTGAATTTCTGGAGAATAGTGGCTCAAGTCAACCTCACACTCCTCGCTTTTTTTGTTTAGCTTGCACTTATCGCATTGCTTTTTTCCCTGGTCAAGATGGGAAACCATCATTCTGAAAAAAATCAAAAATCCAGCACAAAAACAGGTTCCATCAAGGTCTGGAAAAAGTTGCGGATTGAGGGGGAAAAAAAAGAAAAAAGAAAAAAAAGAAAAGTTAGAAAACGGAGTTCCGAGAAGCCGTTTATAAATAAAAGAACGTTAAAAATAGAACGGAATGCAAGAAACAGACTCCCAATTTCCCAAACAATTCCCACTTCTTTTAGAATGATTTTTCCTCACGTTTTTTCCGTTTTGTTTTGTCGACTGTTTAAAAGTTCCAAGTTTGTCTTTTTCAAGTTTTTTGTTTTGTTAAAAAATTGTTGACCTTTCTTTTCCCTTGGTCGCCAATGGGATGAGCCAGCCCCCGACGACGCTGACGTCATGTTGAATTCATCCGATCCGATCCGATCTGATTCGTCAAGATTCGATCTGCTGATCTGTAAGGATTCTGCATACTAACAGTTCACATGTGTGTAGCATCGACCCACATGCATGGGGTGGATAATTCCTGATTTTTGAATTGCCGGTCGCCCCCCTTCACCCGCTCTCGGCCGAGAACATAGGAAGGGCGATAGTGTTATCGATAATGTCGACCTGTCGCCACTATGGTACAGACGTTCGCTCTTCCAGCTGGACTGCTCTTCCCTCCAAATGGTGAGACTCCGAGGCATACTTGCAAGCGGACGCCGTCCAGGCGGTTCTGCAAGTGCGGCAGGCCACCGGACCGGACCCGCGCGGCGCACGAATGTGCGCCCGACGACCAGTTACGCCCCCCCCCCCCCYCCCCCCCCCCCAAAAAAAAAACGGCCCCATCTGGTCCGGTCCGGGGGTAGGGTGCCGCATGCGGCAAAGCGGACCGGACCGGGCGCTCGTCCGGTCCGTCTGCTTGCAAGTATGCTCTGAGGCACTTGGTGTCCCACTATTTGTGGAAAGAAGAAGTAGCGATGGCACTTTTTTGCCGAAGGTCGCTTGGCAGACTGTTACTCAGACAAATCGAAATGGAGGCCTCTTCATTTTGGACCCGGGAAGTCGGATCACCGCCCTGTTGGCACGATGGGTGCCATGGGCAATTTTTGAATATCCACTCACTCCGTGGCGGCAAGTAACGGGATTTACACTTTTCTTCTTTTTGGACTGGGTCTGGTCTGCACTTTTTTTTTTTTTTTTTTTTTTTTTTAAACAGGTCCTTATGGTCCTGGCTCCTTTCCATTCTGGGGGGAGCGTCAGTCCGTTTCCTATTCCCCCGGCAAGTCAAAACGAATTACATATAGTACACACTCACTCTTCCTTCCGTCTGGCCGAAGGATCCCTGACCAGCATTGATTACTCCCTTGTAGGAGGATTGACTGTCAGCTTCCTCAACATAACTAGAAAAGTGAGAGGTTGCACTGGCACTGTATGCGATCGGCTATCTCACCCCCTGTTTGTCGCTCTGCTTGTTCCTGTGTTTGTTATGCCGATCTTCGGTCTTGGATTCCGTGGACTGGTTAGCACCTTCCGTTACCCTTAATGCCACTTCTTCCATATCAGTATGTTGTCCGTTATGGTGGCCACCTTGCCCTTCAATAGCCATTCCTTTAGGAAAGCTACCAGTAGTCTCTTAGCTGCGTGCTTATCTGGTCTGTGTGTCTCGCTGACGAAGCTATTGTCCGCCATCTGCTCCGGATTTTGGTCTCCACCATGTGTACCAAAAGAGTCCACATTTCTTCCTTTGCCACCTCTGCTCCATCGACTGTCTGCGTGCATCGTCGTTTCCATATGATTCAGAGAGTTAAGCTTTCTGAGCATTCGGAACCAGCCTTCCCTGGCAATCCCTGCTGCCATTGAGGTACTTGGGTGTGCTAGGGAGGGGTAGAATGGTAAGGGGGGAGATGTTAGGGGTTGAGACTGAGAAGATGTTAGACCACCACCATAGTTTTTTTTTCTTTTTTTCTTTTTTTCTTTTTTTTTCTTTTTGCACAGGGGCCATGCTCATCTTCTCTGTATCGTTCCAATTGTATCGGTTGTCCCAAGGACTTTCACCAACTCATGAGGATGTTGAACCTCGACAGACCACAGACAGACCAGAAAGAGAATCAGCACCCCTTTCTTTTTTTTGTGAAAGAATTGTAACCTTTTATTACCAATTGGAAAAACGGAGGCTGGGAATCCTCACAAACAACCCGGAAATTACTTGGGCCATCACCCAGCTTCGGGCTTATACTGCAAACCGGGTCCAGCGTCCCTTTATTTCCTGCTACCGTCAACTCTTCCGAAAAAAACTCTTGAAGCTCAAAGGAAATGCAAACCCCAAATAGCGTACCCAAAGCTACCACCCCTCTTGTTCAAAGGGAGCGAGTCTATCTCCTATGGGGGTCTACCCCTGCTAGCAACTCTTCCATAAACCCTCTTTGAAGCTCAAAAGAAATGCAAACCCCGAGTAGCCTACCCAAAGCTAGCAGCCTTCTTGTCTACAGGGAGCGAGTCTACCTCCTATGGGGGGGTACCCCTGCTGGTTCATGAAAGGCTTTTGTTCTCTTAGACTGCTAGTTAAGACTTTGCTACCTTCTTGTTTGCTCTTCTCCCCCTTAAACCCTAAACCCTAGCTAGATCCTCTCCTCCATGCAGACTTTCCTTCCTTCCGCTTTTGCATTCCGTCCTCGCGAACCTCTCCATCCTCTGCTGCCTCTTGTTGTGGTTGTGTTGTTGTTGCTGTCTTCCAGTGGAACCGTTTTCTGATATCTCCTCTTCCAGATTTTCCACAGGGCATAGTGTCTCAGAAGTTGAAATGAAAAGTTGTCCTCTCATAACCCTCCCTGCCAGGTACTTGGTGTTCCGGTTCCCAGCAGCAAGGTCACCAAGTCTTCGGGGAACATGGCCATGGCCGTGTCATGGCGTCTGTGAGTTTGCCCCATCATAAATCTTTCACTATCGTTCATATTTGCTCTGCGTTATGACCTTCTAGACAACAGTGCTTAACAGATTCCTTCAGGCCTTCCTGACCCACTGCACACAGTTCGTTCTGCGGTCCTCTATTTTCTTGGCTCCTGTCACATGGATGATTAGCCACCGTGAACTCCTGATTCGCCCCAGTCTGATGGAGCTCAGTCCTGACCATGGCAGAGGACTAAGCCGTGCCGGAGCCACACCCATTCGATATTCTCAGCGTGTGGGTACAACCTCTTTTTTTTTTTTTTTTTTTTTCAAAAAAAAACAGAACCTTACGGTTCCGGCTGCTTTTCCATTCTGGGGGGTACAACCTCATTCCGAGCTTATACCCCAACTTAGTTAAGTGCAGTATGTTTGTTCTTAGCATCACGTTCAGCCTCTCTCCTCTCAAGTTCCGGGTCCATTCCACCGGATCTATCTTGAGGTCCTCCACTGCTGTTGTTGGTCTATAGATAGTGAAGTCTTCTGTCTCTATGACCCTCCTGACCGGCTCCAGTCTCATCGAGATGTGTTCTTGATTCCTTATTGAGCTTGCTTGTTGTCGCACCTCGCTCCTCTGTTTGATACATGTTGGTAGTCAGCCAGTTCCTTTGTGGGCCTTCCCTTCTCTGTACTCGGAAAGCCATCGTTGGTTCTTCTTCGTGTCGCCAAGTTACCCAGTCTCCGTACTCCCATTGGGGTCCCTTCTCCAATAACCTGCTCCAGTCTGAGGGGATCGATATCAGCAGATTGTTGAGGTTTTCCAGTAGTTTGTGGCTGCCTTTAAGCTGGCTTCTCAGTTCTCTTGTTGTTTTCCACTGCCCTTTTTCTTCTTACCACAGGTGGTTTATCTGCCACACCCCATGCTCAGGGCCACGTCCCCCATTTGGAGTCTTGGGCTCTTAGGGCTCTGGGCCTCCCTTGTTCATCTTTGCTCGATTTGTTACAGAAGAGAGGCTGTCGTAGACCTTCCTCTCTTGTTCTTGGCCCGCGAACCTTGGCTGGGAGAATTTCTCGTCATATCTTGAGTAGATGACGCCAGTAGTTTCCATCTCCCTCTCCCTGAGTATGCTGCTGTCCCCAGTTGGCTTACCTAGCTGTCTTTGCCCAGCCTCTGCACGCAAGCCAGTAAAGCCCTGACATGTTGTGTGGGGTTCTGTATTTGGCCAGCTTTCTTATGCTTTCACGCGCCAACGGTACCCACAGCAGTCTGTGGTTTGAGATAAGCCTGATCACCCACTGAGTCTGCAATACTTTGGTCTGCTTCTCCGGATCAATGATGCCCAAGCCCCCCTTCCCTTTCTTTCTCGTTACGTGTTTCCAGGCAACCTTCGAGATGAATTGCTGCTTGGAGGGGTTGGCTGTCCATAGGTAGGCTGCTGCTCTTCGTTTAAGTACTGTTGCTGTATGTGCTGTCAGACTCCGTACCGTTCCTGTGTACCATAGCATTGAGAAATTTGAGGCATTTAATATTAATGTTCTGCCATACAGTGAAGTGTAGATCGTCGACCAAGATCCCAGCTTGGCTATATGTGCTGTCAGACTCCGTACCGTTCCTGCGTACCATAGCATTGAGAAATTTGAGGCATTTAATATTAATGTTCTGCCATACAGTGAAGTGTAGATCGTCTAATGTTCTGCCATACAGTGAAGTGTAGATCGTCTAATGTTCTGCCATACAGTGAAGTGTAGATCGTCGACCAAGATCCCAGCTTGGCTAGCATTTCGGAGAGTATTTCGGGTGCCATTGAGTAGTGCAGGCCTGCTTCGGACACCGTTATCCTAGATACCTGAGTGGTTCTGTCAGGCTCAGCCACTGCATCCTTTCAGTAGCTGAGGGGGTACCTGGCCCTTCTTCCTCCGAGTCCGTCCACCACCAACCATCCCACCGTCTTCGACCAGTTGGTCTTCATCTCCGATGACAGCTGGAAAGCATGCATTGCTCTCATCAGGGCTTCGAACGATGAGTCTATGCCCTAATCAGCACTGTCAAGTCGTCCATGAAGAGTATTGTCATCGGGATGTGGGTTATCTCGCCTTGCTGGTCCGTTTCCGTGATCAGCCTTCGAATTGATGGATCTTCCTTAGGAAGGATGCTACTGCTTCAATTATAAATATAAAAAAAAAGAAGACTGGGGCCGCCAGTGGGTCTCCTTGCCTTATTGACCTTGACATTCTATACTTCCCTGACAGGTGCCCGATGACTTGTACTTGGCCGTGCGCATCATTGTATAATACCCTCAACCATTTTCTGAAGTTCGGACCTACACCCATTTTCCCCATGCACTGCCGGAGGAAATTCCAGTTTACTTGGTCATAAGCCTTTTCAAAATCGAAGACTCAAATAGTTTGTGTTAATCTTTTTTTCTTTAATATAGCATACTGATTCTGCCAGGGCCGTAACGGTGTCCAATATGACCCGACCCGGGATAAAGCCTATCTGGTCGAGATGGAAATATCCTTGGACGATCTCCCGTAGTCTATTCACTAACGCTTTAGCTACTATTTTATGGGTCAGGATTAGGAGAGTAATTGGTCCGTAATTCTTAACGTCCTTTGGGTCCCCCTTTTTATAGAGTGGTGTCACTATTCCTGTTGAAGGGTCCTGTCCTAATACCGCCCGCCCTCCGCCAGACCTTACTAAGGTACGTTTCATATTCTCCTCCCAGGATAGGACAGTATGCAAACCAGAACTCCCTTGATAGTGTTTCCTTCGCTGGTGTCTTGTTTGGGTACACATTGACTTCAATGCTTTCAGGATCTCTTCCTGGGACAAGGCTCATCCAGTCTCTGAGCTTGCTCCCGTTGAATGGTCCATTCCAGGTACGACAACAACTTTGTTCTTTGCTTGCTCTGTCTGTTCCCTTGGGTGGTGCCCTTCTCTGGATGTGTAGAGTTTGCTGTATAAGGCTTGAGCTACTCTGACCATTTCCTGTGCATTTGTCATCGGCCCGTTTTTCCCTTCTAGCTGCTCTATAGTTGAGTTCATCCCATCTGCCCTGATTTTCTGGAGGAAGACCACCATAGTTTCTGAACGCTGTTCCAGAAGAACCAGGTCACTTCGGGGCAGAGGAGCTGGTAGTGTGGGATATCTTCAGGCGTGTTTTGTTGCACATCTCGCAGATTTCCGAGCGAGCTGTTTGGATCTGAGTGTTTCCTTCTTTTGTGAAGCCATTGGTTGACCGGGAGGGCTGTGTGTGCAAGGAGCCATTGCATACTTTGTATTCTAACCGGTCTGATAAGAAGGTATTCGGCCCAAGGGATGGAGAATTGGATCGGCGCGTCTAGATTGAGGATGGATAGTCTGCCATTTCTCTACTAACCTTGGGTTCGGGTCTGTGGTCTGCAGTCCGAGGTTGTAGCCGAATTTTACATCGTATTGGGAAATTGCTCTCGACCTCCCTTTGGTGCCCTGTTTCCAAATCCATTCCTTGGGATCGAACTCCAGGTCTCTGATACCGAGTTCTGGCTGGGATATGACCGATGATCTGTTCTGGGAGACTCGATTTTTTTTATTTTATTTTCTCAAGGTAAATAGCACGCTTCATTATTTTATGAGAATCTCAACCATATTTTAATTTCAATTCCTGAAAGCTGGTTTAGACTTCTCAGAAGTCGATGCTTGTGGAAGGCAGGAGACTGGGCTACGGAGAAGGCCGAGAGCGCACCGAAGACAGCCTATCACTTCCGAACCAGGGAAGGCACAGGAAATGAGTGGCTCATCTGCGATATTTTCACAATTGAGGACCCAGGCGCATCAACAAGCCTACTAAGTAAAAACTCCACAGGGGAAGTCGCCTGGCATGAATGAACATTAAGGAAGGTGAGGGCAATAGAAACGCAGGACCGCTGAATATACAACTCACAAACCAATATCGAGGACTTGGAGATTGACCCGGTGGAATGTGCGTGTAAAAGGAAATCAGGGAGGCTCAACATAGAAAAACACACCAACATCTTGGAATACACAACCAAACTAGGCTACACATTAAGGACAAGGTTGCAGCCCATAACCCGAATTGTAGGCCAAAGATGGGAGACACATTTTGATCTTACCCAAAACCGTATCCCGAACATCCCCTGGACTGGGTTTCTTCTTCTTCTTCTTCTTCTTCTTCTTCTTCTTCTTCTTCTTCTTCTTTTGTTCTTCTTCTTCTTCTTTTTTATTTTTATTTTTTTTTATTTTTATTTTTTTTAACAGGTCCTTATGGCCCTGGCTCCATTTCCATTCTGGGGAGCATCAGTCCGGTTTTTTTTTTTTTTTTTTTTTTTTTTTTTTTTTTTTTTTTTTTTGCGAACAGGCAGGGCCTTACGGTCCTGGCTCCTTCTATTCTGGRGAGCGTCAGTCCGGTTCCTATTCCACCGGCAAGTCAATATAAACATTACTACAAGTACTTTCACTCACGCTTCCTTCCGTCTGGCCGAAGGACCCCTGGACAGCATTGATTGCTCCACCTCAGTGGAGGATTGACTGCAAGCTTGCCCATCCTCCCTCTTTCCTCTCAGACCGGACAAAGAGATCTGCCAAATTCCATCGCTGAATCCTAGAAAGAGTCCCTCTATTGTGGTCATCAACCCGAGCCCTTCCCATTCCTCCTGTTTTTCCTTTTTGCCTAAGCAACCATTAAACCCTGAACCCTAAACCCTCGTCCTTCTTAACTGTACCCTGATATACCAATCCCATTCAAGGATCGCCTTCCTCATTGATCTGGGACTCTTTGCTTTGACCCTTTTACTTCCCTTGTTCGCCTGCGTTACCAGCTTGCTTCTTGGTCCCCACCGCTGTACATCAAGAGTAGTGTCCCGAAAGCAGAACTTTCTCCGTTAGAAACTGAATCGAGGGTACCACTCCCTAGTACCGTGCTTTGCTGTTCCAGATTTCTTCTAGAAACGGAGTTGTGCCACTCCTTCCTCCAGATAGGATCCTTCCTCAACTCTGCAACCCTCCCGCCCGCCCTCCATGTCCTGATGAACTTAATTCTAGCCTTCTTCCGCTGCTCTTCATCGTCTGTCCCTGTTCTCTTGATCTTCTTCTATCTGCTTAGAATTTCAGACTGTGTCAGAAACTTTGTCTCCTCCCTGACTCTCTCCCGTGCGCTTACAGCCTCCACAATCGTTCTACTGCTTCTTTCCTTCCATATGACCCAAGGGAGGTCTTTCTGGTGAGCTCAGACCAGATCCTTTCTGTTTTCCGTGGCCAGTTAGGGATGCCAATCAAAAGGAGAGGTTAATTCTCCTCTCTTTCCTTTAGCACTACCCCATTTCTGTTCCCTGATATCCTCATCCCTCCTCTCTCCATTTGAAGCGAAGCTGTACGCCTCTGGGCTCTGCTACTTTCCCCTGACCCAAAGTATTCTGTTTAAATTTTTTGATTATTTCCTCCTCTTGACCAGGTTGTTGTCTTGCTTGCTGTCTCACCCTTTTCCACTGCGCGTTGAGATGTGTTTCCACTGTATTGAGGAGCAGCTCTCTAGCTTCCTCCCTATGAATTAGTGTTCCTTCCATAGTGGCTTGACATCTCCTCTTCCAAATGGTCCACAGTCCGTATTGTCTCAGCAGTTGGAAGATGTGTCTCTGGTAGGGTTGCCATCCTTAGGGTACCCCAACCCCCAAAAGCATGGTAATCTTTGATTGTGGGAAAGCCATCGTCACTACCTGTTTCCAAATCCCCCTAACTTGTTCCCACATTTCTTCTGCCTCCTTACATTCCAGCAGACAATGCACCAATGTTTCTGGAAGCCCTTCTTGACACACTCTGCAAAGCTCCGCTTCCTCGTTTCTCTGGTTGAGACTTCTTCTTTCGTTGAGCCACACATTCACTGGTAGTGCCACGTGCGCTATTAGCCATTGCATACTTCTAACCTGACCCAGTCTAATAGATAGGATGCTAGACCACGGTATATCAGGCATTAGGCTCCTGGGGACCCCTACTTTCTTCTCCCAGCGTTCGGTCAGAGAGTGTCCCATGGACCTGGATCTGTTCCTAAGTCTATACCCCGTTTTTGTGGTATATTGGAGAATGTTGATTCTTCTTGCGACCCTTGATTGCCCATCTCTAATGTTCCAGGCCCATTCTCCAGGGTCGACCTCTAGATCCTCGATTGGTACTGTTGAGCTGTATACTCTATACTCATCCATCTCTATCACTCTTACCTTCTGTAACCCTTGTTTGAGAATATACAGTGGTGCTTTGGAAGACTTGTCCAGTTGGGAAGTAGTGCTGCTCGGCTGTAATATGTCGTATTTATCAGCTACTAACCATTCATTCCTATCTTTGTACGTGTCCCACACCCTGAAGACTTGTTTAGGTTCCGGATCATATTCCCATGTGGCCCAATGTCCCTCTCACCATTGCTTTCCCTCTCTCAGCAAGAGTACCCAGGTTGGGTGTATGGAGTCTGTGACTATTCTCAGATTGTCATGAAGGTTGTGGCACCCCTTCAGTGCTCTCCTCAGCTCCCCTGCTGATTTCCACCGGTTGTTCTCATCATCCCAAATACGTTTGATCTGCCATATTCCGTGTTCCACCCATCTTCCCCATCTCGAATCCTTGCTAGTTAGTGTTAGCGGTTTTACGCCGTCGTCCCTAATGCTAATATTGCAGAATATCGGTTGTCTTAATACCTCCTCCCTTGTAGTAGGTTCTCTGACCCTTGCTGGGAAGACCTCCTTCCACAACTGTATTAGTTGTAGCCAATAAGAAGGGTTTCTAGCCCTCCCACCTTGTGCATCCCTGTTCTCCTTCCTGTAGCCTACTTTAGCCCAGTTGCTACACATGATCCAGAACAGACCCGTCATGTTGCTAGGTGTTTTGTTCTTGGCTATCTGTCTGATTCTTTCCAGTACTAATGAAGTCCATAATAACCTGGGTTGTGAGATTAGCTTGACCACCCATTTTGTTTGCAAGGCCTTCAACTGTAGACTTGGGTCTAGGATGCCTAGGCCCCCTTGACCCTTGGTTCTGGTTACCGTTTTCCATGCCACCTTGGTTATGAAATGTTCCGTGTTTTGCTTCGCTGTCCACAAAAAGGCTGCTGCCTTTCTCCTAAGTTGGGTCGACGTGGCCTTGGGGGGAGACCAGATTGACCCCGCGTACCACATCATGGAAAGGATTGATGCGTTCAAGATTAGTGCTCTTCCGTATATTGAGGTGTACACTGTCGACCAAGCCCCGAACTTTGCTAACATCTTGGCCATTATGTCTGCCGCCATAGACTGGTGAGTACCCTCTTCTGTTATTTTGATCCCAAGGTATCGGAGTGGTTGTTGTGGTGACATCCATTGAAGCCCCTCCGGGCTAGTGACCGGTATCTGGTTCTCTTGGTCTAGCTCTGCCATCCACCAGCCGACTGTTTTGTGCCAATTGATTTTCATTTCTGAAGCCAGCTGGAAGGCTTCCATAGCTCTTGTTAGCGCTTGGAAGGAGGAGTCTGTTGCCCTGATTAAGACTGTCAAATCATCCGCGAACAATATCGTCGTGGGGATTGCCACCTTGTGTCCTTGTTGGTCTGGTGGTGCTGTTAGTCTTTCTATTGACGGGTCCTTTCTCAAGAAGGAGGCCATTGCTTCCATTATGAAGAGAAAGATAGGAGCAGCTAAAGGGTCCCCTTGCCTAACCGACCTTGACATCGGGTAGGTCGAGGATAGGTGACCATTTATCTGTACTTGTCCTTGTGCATTGTTGCATAAGACCCTGATCCACTTCCTAATGTTCGGCCCTACCCCCATCTTTTCCATGCACAACTGCAGGAAAGGCCAATTGACCTGATCATAAGCTTTTTCAATGTCGAAGAAAAGGATGGCGGCATTGATTCTCTTATCCCTTATGTACCGGACCGATTCTGTTAGGCACATGACATTGTCCAAAATAAACCTGCCCGGTATGAAACCTGTTTGATCCAGATGGAAACATCCTGCCATGATTTTAGATAAGTGATTAGCTAGCGCCTTGGCTACTATTTTGTGAGTGAGAGTCAATAAAGTTATTGGACTCTAATTTCGGATGTCCGTTGAGTTCCCTTTCTTGTAAAGCAGCGTGACTATCCCTGTTGCGGGCTCGCTTCCTATACCCTCTTCCTGCCATGCTTGTTCAAGAAAGGACACGTATTCCTCGCCCAAGATTGGCCAAAGTTCTATCCAGAATTCTCTAGTCAATCCATCTTTCCCCGGGGTTTTATTTGGGGTCATCGTTTTTAGAGCCTCCCATATCTCCTCCTGTGATAAGGGTTCGTCTAGCATGTCTGCATGCTTACGTGAAATTGTGTTTTGGAGATAGTTTAGAAACTTTGGTCTTTCCTCTTCAACTCTTGGCTTAGAGAACTGGTCTTCCACTGATGTATATAGTTTGCTATAGAAGTCGAAAGCCACCCTTAACAACCCTTCCTTGTCGGATGTAGGCCCCCTCTCCCCTTCTAGGCTCTCTATGAGATTGTTCCTACTCCTAGTCTTGATTTTTTGGAAGAAGAATTTGGTCATTCTCTCCCCTTCCTCCCATTCTTTGATTCTAGCTCTCATTCTCAAGCCTTTCATTCTCCAGCGTTGCCAATCCGCCATCTCACCTCTTGCCGACTCTAGTACTCTTTCATACATTTCCTCCCCAGGCCAAAGAGTAGTATTGCGCTCCGCTATTTCTATTGCTTGTGTTAGTTCTTTTTCTCTTTCCTTCCTCTTTGTTGCGAGCCTCCTAGCCACTATAGCAGTAGCTTTAGACAGTGATGTTAGCAGTTCTGGGAATGAGTGTGTGTCTGGATTATGTTCTTGACACGCTTGTAAGACCGCCAGTCTCATTTCCTTGGTTTTTAGGAGGGAGTTGTTGATTTTGTAAAACCCCTTATCCCTGCTGATTTGTTTATCTAATGTTAAACTCAGAAGGATAGGTTTGTGGTCCAAACCCACGTCATACGGTAGACTACCTATGGTTACTGAAAGCAACATGCCCGTTATGCCTGGAGATGTTAAGAAATAGTCTATCCTAGAAGCCGACACGTGTTGGCTACGATTTCTCTTACGGTAGGTGAAACGTCTCTCATCCGGGAAGAGTAACCTATAGGGGTCTATAAGCTCTAAGTTCGTCATTAGCCCATGAATCGGTAGTGACTCTTCTGTCCGGCCTACCTCCTCTGATCTAAAGCCCCCTGAAATTTTATCTAGGCTAGGATCCAGGGTGGCGTTCCAGTCTCCTGCTAAGATCAAGTGCCTATTCCCGTTCAAGAGTTCTTTGAGCCTATCGATCATATCTGATCTTTGTTGATAACCGTTTGGACAGTAAACCGACAGTAGCATGTAGGGTTCCTCATGCAGCTCGAAGTCAATTTTGACCCATCTACCCTCCTCCTCATCCACCCTTGTTTCTGTGATGATAATCTTGTCTGCCGCTTTCGTCCTTTTGTTCTGTAGTATGACCACTCCTGCGGAGTGGTTGTGTGCTGTTGGGGCCCACCATGCTACTTTAACCCTTTGCAGCTTCTTCTCTGTCTGGTACTTCGTTATCTGGTGGCCTGCAGCTTCCTGTAGGTGTGTTTCCTGCAAACACAAGAAATCCGGTGGAGACAAGGAGAACCACTCTGAGTAATTAACTACATTTTGCCACTTGTCTCCATTCTCTAAAATCCCGGCTAGGCCATTCACATTCCATGCCACTATTTTGAGTTCCGGTGGACCCGTACCCCTCTCAAACCTTCTTCTCTGCTTTCTTGGTCTTTCTAACTCTCCTCTCTCCATGGGGTCTCCTCGTTAGAATGTGGACTTCTCGCCTATCTTTCCATTTTCAAGTATCTTGCACGGCGAGCTTTAAGACTGTTGCAACCTCACTTACCCTCTTCTCGAAAAATTCTGGCTTCCAAGCGAATGCCTCCATCCTCATAGCGACCGCTGTGCATCTTGCCACCCATTTCGCGCCTACCTGACCCCCCAGCAGCCCATAGGGGATGGTCTCCACCACCTGCCACGGCATCCAGATCAAACCCTCCCTGAGTTCGGAATCAGCCCCCATTTGGAGTAGCAGCGGTCCAAAATCCGTTGTTGTCTCTTCCTCCCTTTCCTCCCCTATTGCCATCGGTTCCTCTTCTCCCTCTCTCAATAAGAACGCTCGAGCTGGCACCTCTCCCCTTATTAAACTCTAAAGGTCCGGACCTGAGCACTGTTCAATCGGGGCGGTTAACAGCTGTAAGGATTGGTTGATTGCCACCTCCCAGTCCGAGTCAACTGCATTCCATCTACAGGGTAAGACCACTCTCCTCCTTGATCCATTCTCGATTTCCAGGCGGGCCGCAACTTTTATCTCCTTCCAATGACCTCTTGCTATCTTTTGCACGCTCACTGTGTCATCCTCCAATTCTCTGTTCTCATCCTTGAGTAGGTTTACCTGCACAACCAAATACGCAGCTTGCCTTCTCAAGTCCTGCACCTCCTCCTCTTCTCCCTCTCTCCTCCCCTGATCCTCCTCCATTGCTGCACCGTCCATTGAATCGTTCCCACCACTGGCTGTACTGCCTTGCTCCTCTGCCATTTGTGCTTTCCGTTTCTTGCTGTCTCTCCTCCTTTCCTCGTTGTGGTAGGTCTTTGGCCATTGAAATAACTTCCAGTACTACTCCTGCTGTATGAGTATCTCGTTCCTTACTGTACAGGTCTTTCTTGCATATTGGGATGCATAGAACTCACTAATTTCCCCTTCTCTCCTTAGCAATTCAAACCTGTTTTATGATGTGATGTCTTCCCCTGCTTGTGTGGCTTGTTGGAGGTTCCTCAAGTGTTTGTGGTGGGCCAATCTGATTTCACACTCGATCGTCCTTCCCCATTCCAGCTGCTCCACTTCTTTTACCCATCGGTCCCTTGTCCAGTCATCCACATCTGAGTCTTCCTGATCTTCCTCCTCCTCTTCTTCTTCTTCCCCCATTGAGGCTTCGCTTTCTTCCTCTGCAGAACTCTCCCTCTGGTCCTCTTCAGCCTGCAAAATCTGTTGTACTGTCATATTTTCAACATTTTGCATACCCCTCCTTCTCGCCCTTTCTCTTACCCTTCCTTCGTCCTCCAATGTGACATGGTCCTGGGCACCCTGGGATCCGGACTTGTCTTCCTCAAACTGTGAGGATCCATCTGAGTGGTCATTGTCTACCAAGTCCTTCTCTTTCTCCCCTGCCATGCCTGCCCCTTCTTCACGTGTTGTGCTTCCTTTTGAGGGTGCATCATGTGAGCTCGAGTCTGATTCACTCTTCTTCCCCGATCTCCCTGCTGATTCCCCTTCCTCCTTCTCTGTAGTGTCCCCCCTTTCGGATTGAGTCTTTTGTCTCCTTTTCCCTTGCTGTGAATCACTTTCCTAAATGTTAAACCCGAACTCCCCTCTTGCTTCTCCTTTCCTCTTTATGGAAGAACTTCCTCTCTCTGTTCCTGCCTTCCCTCCTTGCTCGCAGTCCATATTGTCTCCCTCACCCTCACCCATTTCTCTCGACCTCTCCTCCTTGCCACTTGTCTGGCCCTGCTGCTGCGCCCTGGCTTCTGCATTCTCCAAAAAAGCCAATTCTGCATTCTTCCCAACCTCATGCAGTTCCATCATGAGCTTCAATCTCTACTCCACATCCTGCATTACTTCCTCCTCCAACATGGGTCTGATAAGGAATCCCGTTTCCTTGTCCTCCATGCGTTTGGCACCTGAGTGCCTCCATCTGCTGTCATAAGGAGGATAGATGTCTTGCTTAAATGTTGGCTCCCCTTTCATCACCCAGACCCACTTTGGGTTTTCCAGGTCGTCATCAGAGATCCAACCCCTGTACTGCGCTGCATTTATGTACCATACTCCGTGCTTACTTTCACACTCCTGCAACATCGATTGCTTCAGCGCCATCCTTTTTCCCCCTGCTTCCCCTAAGCTCCCCTGTGGGCATGAAGTACCCAGATGGCCTCTGCCTCTGCATTTGAAGCAGAAAGGATTAGTCTTGGATGAGATGAACACTGTGATTCTCTGCCCACTTTTCTTAAAAATCCACTGATCCGGGAATTTTGGCGGTGCCCCTGACGTTACTTCCAAACATGCCACTCTCGCGTCGTGATTCGGTGCCAGGAAGTCCGGGTTGGCCAGGAGCCATTCGATGATTGGGTTGTTTGGATACTCTGCTTTCAGCCTGCTTTGAACAAAGCTGTGCATCCCCTCTGACAGATTGTCGAACTGGACCCAGAAGTGACTTCTCAGCATGGATTCTCTATGTCTTGAAGCCTCCGCCTGTGGTGGTCTTGGCGGTTTCCAAGGTTGGATTGTAACCACCGATCCCTTGCATTTCAGCGATCCGATCGAAATCAGGTATTGTGCGTAAGTTGGATCAACACAGACGATCATGACTGCGAACCTTCCCCTCCTGTGGTATGATACCTCTGGTTCCTTCCCTGGGACGTCTTCCATGGCAATTAGCCTGTCCATCACCCATCTTCTCTTTTCATTCAGAGATAGTTCCCTACTCCGTCCTGAAAAGTTGAACAGCACCGCATGTTTCTCATACAGATCTTTCAGGGACAAAATGTCCTCCTCTGGGTATTCCCAAACATCCACTTCCTCCTCCTTTCCTCCCTCCCCCTTGATTACTTCCTTTGTCACTTTGATCTCCGCTTTAATCTGAGTTTTCTCCATCAGAAATTTCATTGCTTTTTGCCCCAAAGTTCGTGGCTTGGCGGATTCCATCTTCGAGATCGTGCCAGACTATGATGGCGTCTGCCTTGAATGGTTCATTGACGTACTCCCTTGTCTGTTCGCAAAATCCCGCTTCTCGTTCTCGCTCATTGCCCTTTGAGCTGTCTGGGAATACGAAATCGCCATTTCTGGAGCTGTCGCCTTTAAGGTTGAAATGTGATGGATGATCTGAGCGGTGAATGGATCAATGTGTAGAGCGGTGGGACCAAGGTAAGGGTCAATGCTGGAGTCGTATTGACATGGGGTCTGAAAGGGATGGGTACTCAAACGATGTCGTTATTGGGATTTCAAGTGAAATTTGGCAGCATTTTGCCTCCCCACTTGGGGATCGGATTTTGGGCAGATTAATCGGCCCGGCGCTTAAGTGGGGTAAAGTTCAAAAATTAGCTGGAAGGAGACCGGTTACCGTATCCGACAGAAATCCGAAAAGAGCATCGTTTTCTGTACAGACAACATTTGCCTCCCCATTTGGGGATCGGCTTTTAGACAAGACAGTCAGCGAGAAACTGGACCGAGGAACAGATTTCAAGAGAGTACCAAATTTGATTTATTGTAAAAAGTTGGACACCCACCTCTCTTCCCGATTGGGGGAATCGAGGAAGAATGGTGTACGAGAAGGAATGTAATTTATTGCAAAAGAGCAGACAACATTTTCCCTCCCCACTAGGGGAGCGGGAGGAGAGGCAAGGCTTAATGGAATAGCGAATAAAAACCCGAACTTAAGTAATTGGACAGCATTATCTTTCTCCTTGGATGCTGGGGAGATAGAAGAAACTCAGTTGGATGACGAGCGGGCAGTAGTTATCAGGCGGGGGAGAGAGGGACGGGCGTTTGCGTGCAGTGGGGGAGCGTAGATGCACCGGGAGAAAGGGACGACTTTAGGGGGTTGAAAGGGGGTGGGGTGGGATCGGGGGAGGTCTGGACAGAGAACGGGCGCGAGGAAGGATTTGGAGCGGGGAGGTCTGGACAGAGAACGGGCGCGAGGAAGGATTTGGAGCGGAAAGGTGTCTGGGGAGGACTCGGCGCGAGGGGGACGGATCGGATTGGGGTGGGAGTAGGGAGCGGGGGTGGGAGGGATCGTAATGGGAAGGTGGAGAGGAGTAGGATCAGAGCGGGATCGGATCGGATCGGATCGGGATCGGGAACGAGAAGGGATTTGGAGCGGAAAGGGATCTAGTGAGGACCCGGCGCGAGGGGGCCAGATCGGATTGGGATGGGAGTAAGGAGCGAGAGTGGGAGGGATCGTGATGGGAAGGTGGAGAGGAGAAGAATCGGAGCGGAATCGGATCGGATCGGATCGGGATCGAGGCAGGTGTCGATCAGTGAGTAAAGGTTTTAACACCTACATACCGATGGAGCGAGAGGATCCGTTGAAGTGACGGGGAGAGATGGCGGGATCGGGCGGGATGGAGGACTAATTAGGTGGCGTTCAAAGGTAGTGGTGTGGAAATACGAAGTAGTGCAGGGGGAAGGTGGGTGTAAGTCGCGGAGTAGGGTACTCTACGGGGCGGGGGGGAGCGAAGGGATGCGAAGGGGGGCTCAAGGTGGTGGAACGGAGCGGGGATAGAGAGGGATGGAAAAGAAGCGGGAGGACTGGAGATGGGGATGGTAGATTGCAGTGCTTCCTCGAGAAAGGAAGGACTGGGAAATAGCCGAGATGGGATGAGTGAAATTGGAGACCCGGCGATGAGAGAGTAAGCGAATGATATCAGACAGAGGGTATACAAAGTCAAAGGGGAGAAGTGGGATGGAACAGGGGAACGCGAGATTAGGGGGATTGATAAAACGGGACGGACAAAAGGTTGGGAAAAACGATATTGTGTAACCTACAGTGATTGTTTGAGTCTATCGTCTTGATGAGGGCTTCGCCTTGGCTCTTTCCTGGTCTGGTCGAGGAATGCAGTTGTCGTCTGTGATACGCCTTATAGAAGGAGAACTGTGAGTGCGCGTACGTCTCGCGCATACTGCCCAGGTAGCAGTGCTGACTATGGTACTCTGAAAATCAGCTTGCCGTTCAATAGAATCGATAGGCCTCTTTTCCCTTCCTCCTCCTCTTACCTAGCTTCGTCTTCCATAGCCACGCCCTAAGGCGTGGTGGGAGGGGATCGTGGATGCCCCCACTCGTATACCGCTCTTCTCTCCAAAAGGGTACTTGGCGATGGCGCACGCCTGAGGGCGCGCGCTTATGCGGATTCTCGCGGCATATTAAGGACGGCGCGGGCGCAGCCAACGGCGCAGGGTCGCAGCGCTAACCGAGCGGCGCGGGCGCACACCAGCTCGCGACAGCATCCGTCGCACCAGTCATATCCAGTGTCAGTCCGCGTCAGTCCGGTTCCTGTTCCCCTGGCAAGTCAAGAATGAAATACCAGCATCAGTCCGGTTCCTATTCCACTGGCAAGTCAAAAAAAAAAAAATTACATCATAGAACACCCTCACGCTTCCTTCCGTCTGGCTGAAGGAACCCTGATCAGCATTGATTACTCCAACATCGTGGAGGATTGACTGTTAGCTTGCCCTGCTTCCACCTTTCCTCTCAGGAGTACTATAAGAGCCTGTTTTCCACCCTGTTTCTGAGTTGTGCCAGTCTTTCCATCGTATGTGGAAGTCATTTATCTCTGCAAATTTGCCCCTTGCAAGCCACACCTTAGTGAATTTTGCCTCGACTCTTCTCTGTTGCTCTTCATCATCTGGCATGGACTGTCTCGTCTTGTGCCACTTGCAAAGGATCTCCGTCTGAATCAAAGTCCTTGTCTCTGTCCATACCTTCTCCCTTGGAGTTGAGAGTCCCTCAATGGTTCTACAACACCTTTCCTTCCTGACCACAGCGTTACCTTTCTGATGATTCCAAACCACGTTTTCTCGGTCTTGTGGAATTGAGGAGGGATGTTAGTCCATAGGAGTTGGATGGGATGTTCAGGGAGGGGAGACGAAAAGAGGAAATCCCAGAGATCCGAGGCCCTCGCCCAGTATTCGGTCGCCTCTCTACAACATATCAGGCAGTGTAGCATTATCTTCAGGTTCATTTTTTGAACATATTGCGCATAAATCTGAACTGTTAGGGTCATTCTTGCTTCTTCTGATATGCAGCCACTGGTTGACCGGTAGAGCTACGTATGAGATGAGCCATTGTAGGCTTCTGATTTTAACCGGACGAATTGACTTGAATTTTTTCCATGGCATTTGTGGGATCTGACTAGCATCTTGACCTATTAGCTTCTGCCATCTGTTCTTGATTGTTGGTTCATGAATCAGGATCCTTTGTTTTAAGGAGTAAGTAGTATCCCAGCGTGACTGTGTATTCTTGAATGGCGACTTTAGTTTTGAGGCTTCTGCTTCGGTCTGGTGTACAAGCCCACTCTGCCGGATAAAATTCCAAGTCTTGAATTGCCGTATCTATTCTGAAGATTGTTTTTGGCCATGAACCCAACACTCTAACTTTTTTGAGTACCAAATGGTTTAGGACTGTTCTTTCCACCTCCTTATTTGTGATAAATGAAAGGCCTTGCGTGGCGGGGGTAATCGGGAAGGAGGTAAACACTACCAAAGTATCCGACCCTTGCTGTTCATGGGAGAATTGATAGGTCCTTGTGGGGGTTAAATCCTGCACCCTCACTCCCCATTCACACGATTTCCAAGCTGAGACTTCACTTACTCCTTCCAGCCTTCTGAGATGCAATTGATAATAGATTGTAAGTTCTCATCTCGTTGGTGACATCCTTTGAGCTGGGAGGCAAGTTCCTGGTCTGTCATCCAATCCTTTTTCTCCTCGTTCCACAGATGGCTCACTTTCGAAACTCCATGTTTGATCCATGATAACCATCTCCTTCCTCTAGGCTTAAGGGATAGTTGATGATCACTTTCATCTCTCACCCACAGATTACCAAATAAGGGTTGCCTCAGTATCTTTTCTTTGGATTTGGGTCTACCCACTTTCCTTGGCATGACTTCCCGCCATATCTGTAACAATGCAGTCCAATATGGTGTAGGGGGTCTGGCTTCGTTTGGCTCGGTTCCTCTTTGTTGATTCCTGCGCCCTGTCTTTGGACTCCATTCCTTGGTCATTACCCAGAATAGTCCAGACATATTTGCTGGTGTGGTTGTAGGTGCTAGGGCCCAAATGCTATCTAAGCCCAGTTTGTTCCATGTCGTACCTGGTTTAGTCAGTAGTTTGACTATCCATTTGACTTGTAAGGCTTTGGTTTCATGTTCGGGGTCTATGATACCAAGACCTCCTTTGGCTGGTTTCCTTGTGATGTAATGCTAAGCTATCTTTGGTATGCAATTCTCTTTGTTTGGGTCACCTGACCATAAGTATGCTCTTGCTTTACGGTTAAGTTCCTTGCTTGTCTAGTCCGGAACGGTCCAGATTGACGCTATGTACCACATCATAGAGAAAATAGATGTATTAATGGCTAGTGCACGCCCCAACAGTGATGTGAATGTATTACCCCTTCTACCCAATTTGTTAATTTGTTTGGTGAGTATATTTTGTGCCATTTGAGGGGCGAAGCCATCTTTTGTCAGCAAGATGCCTAGATATCGCGTAGGTGTCTCCGGTGTCTCCCATGTCATGTATGCCTCAGGGCCTTGACCTCTTCCTCCAATAGCCACCAACCGATTGTTTTCTTCCACTTAATCTTCATTTCTGATGCCAGTCTGAACGCTTCCATTGCTCTTACTAACGTGCTGAGCGATGAGTCTGAAACTCTTATGAGGACCGTGAGATCGTCTACAAACGTTATTACCATCGGGAATTGTAAGTGGTGGGTTGATCCTACATTGACCTCTGGTAGTCTGTGTATGGAGGGGTCTTTGCGTAGGAATGAGGCTATTGCTTCCATAACGAAGAGGAAGATTGGGGGAGCTAGCGGGTCCCCTTGGTGCACTGACTGAGAGATTGGATAGCAGTCAGAGAGCAAGCCGTTGACTTGGACACATCCTATGCCGTCATTATACAGAATGTGCACCCGCTTACTGAAATTCGGACCCACTCCCATCTTTTCCATGCTTGCATTGAGAAAGGCCCACTTGACCTGGTCGTAGGCCTTTTCAAAATCGAAGAAGAGGATTGTTGCTTTTATCCTTTTTTCTTTGACTTTGTTAACCGCTTCGCTGAGAGTCGGTACGTTATCGAGGATATACCTCCCAGGGATGAAGCATGTTTGATCTATATGAAAGCATTTGTCTGTCAAAGGCAAAAACTTTGGCAAGGATCTTATAAGGAAGTGTAAAAAGCGAGATGGGTTTATAATTCCTGATATCTTCTCTCTCTCCTTTTTTGTACAACAAAGTGACCACGCTGGTACTCAGTAGGTTTCCCAGTCCCCCTTTGAGACAACTAACGTTATAGAAGTTTAGCAGATCTCCTCCTAAGAGCGGCTATAACTTTTCCCAAAATTCTTTTGTCACCCCGTCGATTCCTGAAGACTTATTGTTGTTCATATTCTGGACAACAAATTGCATCTCTTCCATGGTGATGGGCTTGTCCAAACCTTCTGCTTGTTCTTGAGATATCGTTTGTTCCAGGTATTGCAACATCCTAGTCCGTGCCTCTTTGGTGCTGGGCGGAGTAGGCATAGGGGTCTTCGTGTGGTAGAGCTCTTCGTAGAATTCCTTTGCTATGTTCAACATTCCTTCGCTATATCTCGCTGTTTCATTTGGATTGGAGAGGGTTTTTTGGCCTTCTATCGCATTCGCCCTTGAGTTCGCTTTGATTCTTGCGATGAAGTGTTCTGACATTGACTCGCTTAACTCATACTCGTTCATTCTGGCCCTTATTTGTAGCCTGTGTCCGAAACTGGATTCAACGCGGGTTCCGCGTTGAAAAATTGAACGCACATTGAATTCGCGTTCAATCCCCGTTAATACGCGCGTCGGACGCTAATAAACGGGGTCCGCGAACCCAAGTTCCGCGCGTTTGGGGGGGGGGTAGGGGCTTTCCAAAGGTGTGGGGTGGTAGTGCCCGTTGTCGGGTACCACCCCATGCATTCCTTTTTTTTTTTTTTTTTGTTAAAAAAAAAATGCAAAACCTGCGCGAACCCGTCTGCAGGGCGTTCGCGGGGTACCGGCCTTCGCAGCCTGATGGAGGGTGGCGCAGGGGAAACGGGTACTAAAAAGCCCGTTGCGTTCGCCCCCAGCCGAGAATCGGCAGGACTCCCATGTCCCACCAGAGACAGTCGTCAAATTTGAGTCGAAAGAGGAGCAGACCAGCAATATATCTTCTGGATCCGAAGTTAGGTCTGCTTTCCAACAATTATGGGCTACAACTACTTACTACCCTAGCTCGCTTTTTCTGTTGTTTTCCTTTTCCTACGAGTTTGCTCCACTCGTCAGCACTTGCACAAAAGACAAAACATATGGCAGCATATGATTCCATGTTTTAGCACAAGATTCATTCGAGTTTTGCACTTTTTTTTTTTTTTCTTTCTTTTGTTTTCCTTTTGCTACGAGCAGTGGCCCTAAGGGCCTAGTTCCACTCGTCAGCACTTGCACAAAAGACAAAACATATGGCAGTGTATGGTTCCATATTCTAGTAGAAGATTCATTTGAGTTTTGCACTTTTTTTT
>BFEA01000116.1:2816418-2827586 GCA_003427395.1 Chara braunii
AGGTATACACATCTAGATGTGTATAAGAGACAGGTGTGTGTGTGTGTGTGTGTGCCGGGGGGGGGGGGGATGGCGACCCCCCTCCCACCAATCAATCAATCAATCAATTTTTATTTTTGAAAATTCATTTTTTCCCGCAGGCCACCCCCTCCCGAAATTCCCTTTTTTTTGTTTTCCTGTGAGGGGGTGGGGTTGGGGTTCCGCAACCCCAATCAACCTCAAAAGCCCCCGCCCCCTGCCCCCACTGGCTGCCACGCGGCCGCAAAGTGGCATGGCCGTGGGGTCGTGGCCCCGGCTGCCGCCGCGGTCGCGCATGGCTGCCTCGGAGGGGATTCATAGGCGGACAGTCTTGGATTTCGGGCCGGCCTGCAGTGCCCGCCGCCAACATAGTATGGGACAAGGTACTCGTGGTTTAACACTAATCAAAGACAGCTGGGAATTATATTGAAAAGGCAAAAAGATGAAATTTGATTCTATTATTGAATGTTTCAAGTTCCGTTCAACAATGGGTAAAACGAAAGCAAACATAATCATTCGCTGGTCAATCAAGCAACATCCTCAAGAGAGTGAAGAAGAAGAAGAAGAAGAAGAAGAAGAAGAAGAAGAAAAGAAGACGGCGACGACAACGAAGAAGACGACGACGACGACGACGATGACGAAGAAGAAGAAGAAGAAGAAGAAGAAGAAGAAGAAGAAGACGACGAAGAAGAAGTAAGGCCAGAGAGGAAAGATCACACGACGGAATTGGTGTCAGAATTTTAATGTAACGCACCGCCAAATAGATCTAATGATAAACATGAGGCGCATGGCGCAGCGACCCAACTTCAACTTTCGCTAAGCAGCTACTGTAAGCCAGACAAAGAAAGGAAACAGAGAATGCACATATTATACACAAAACTATGTGACCTGGAACAACAACTGCAAGAAGGTAACCATGAAGATAACTTCGTGTAACTCAAAACTACCGCAGTGAACACAAAGCTTTAAGCCCAGTTATCTTCATGGTAACCTTTACCTTCTTGTACTTAATGTTCCAAGTCTGACAGCAGTGACAGGTCACATAGTTTCGTGTATCAGTGCATTCTCTGTTTCCTTTCTTTGTGTGGCTTAGCCTTACGGTGGTTGCTTAAAGAAAGTTGAAGTTGGGTCGCTATAAAAATGCATTGGGTGGATGGCAGGGCTAGTTTAGAGGATTGTTCTTGGGTCATCCTTGCTGTGACAGCCTCTAAAAAGTATGGCTTACAGTAACCATGAAAGATAACTTCGTGTAACTCAAAACTACCGTAGTGAACACAAAACTTTTTAAGTGTTTAACTAGGGTAACTACAGACATATGAGGAGTAGATTTGGGTCATCCTTGCTGTGACAGCCTCTAAAAACTTAAAAAGTATGGCTTACGGTAACCATGAAAGATTACTTCGTACTCAAAACTACCGTAGTGAACACAAAACTTAACTGCGGTAACTACAGAGATCTGAGGAGTAGATTTGGGTCATCCTTGCTGTGACAGCCGCTAAAAAGTATGGCTTAGGGTAATCATGAAAGATTACTTCGTGTAACTCAAAGCTATGAATCAGATCTGGCTTTAAGTTAATAATCAGATCTGGGTTGAACTTAAAGTTTAACTTAATCAAATGGGTGAAAGAAGGTAACATGTCAAAGGACTGCTTGTTCTCGGAAAAAAAAAAAGTATAAGGAGAAGTGCACTTAGTCTACTCCAAGATCTCAAGAACAGATGGAACGACTCCTCACATGTAGCTACGGGCAACACAAGACTATAATCATGGTGAAAATTGCAGCAGACTTCTACAGACAGGTACTACCTAGTACCGGTAGACTCGCGGTAGTATACAGTTCCTCCTGAAAATGGGTGGATGACAGCGCTAGAAGAGAAGTACTTGCCCAATTATTCACGAGAGGCTATAACAGCAAGGATGACCCAATAACAATCCTCGAAACTACTAGATGAGCCAGCCAATCGCAGTTAAATAAAGACCTAAGGCAAGCCCTTAGAGGAGATGGAAGGTTATCAGACCCCACGAATAGACGTCTTTCCCAATGAATTTTGGGCCCACTTTTGGGGTCTATTTAAAGAGGATGGCCGTGCAGCCTTCGGCGCCCACATGTGGGCCACCCGTGCGCCAGGCAAATTAACCGGGCGCTTGTAACGGAATGTAACAGTTCCGATTTGTCTTTCCTCACCTGTCCATGGAGGGAACGAGTGAATTCCACGTGATCAAAAGAAAGGCACCGAAAAAAAAAAAACAGGCTCGTGTTCACATGATTACCTTATCTGTCAGAAGATTAGTAACGAGGAGGAGAAAGACGAGCAACGACCTTCGGGACATCCGTGAAAATTGGAGCGATACAGAAGAGAAAGAAGATTAGCAGCATGGCCCCTCCTGCGCAAGGATGACACGCATAAATCGAGAAATGGTTCAAACAGAAAAAAGAAAGAAAAAAAAAAAGACAAAGACGACGACCAATGGCCGATTGCTCTTCACTCACACACGCGTCAAATGATATGGCAACCATGAAGTAAACAAGCGTGTACTCATCATGCTCGAAAACGCGCACGCTTCTCCTCTAATTGTTTTTTTTTTTTTTTTTTTCCTCTACATGTTTCGAACGGGTGCGATCCGGTCCCCGGTATTATCAGGAGTAGTATACTTCTCGGTGGTGCAGATAACTCAGCGATTTAGTCCACGAAACCAATAAACAATAATACAGAGCACTCTTCATACAGCAGAGTACTCATGAAACGTAAGTACTAACCGGATGGGGGCGACCCGTGCGCCCGGGAAAGTAACCGGGCGGTTGTAACGGAATGTTCCGAGTGTTTTTTTTTATTTTTTTATTTTTTATAAATGCCTTTCAATGGAATGGAGCGCACTGATCGAAAGCAAAAGGAAGGCACAGACAAAAAAAAAGGAAAAAAAAAAAAAAAAAAAAAAAAAGGAAAGACTCGGGCTCCGGTTCACATGATTACCTTATAATCAGGCTTATCGGTGAGAAAAAAAAAAAAAAAAAAAAAACGACAAGTGAAAAGAAAAAAGGAAGAAAAATAAAGAAGAAAAAACAATGATGCGATGATCTACGTTCTCGGTACTTCGACGGGACATCCGTTAAAAAATTGTTGGAACGATACGCAAAGGATGACAAGCACTAAAAAATTAAAAAAAATAATAAAAAAAAAGAAAATATGATCTACGCTCTGATTTATAGCACTCACGTCTTCCGCCGAACAGAACGAATGGTCAATCCGGCTGTATTTGGGCAAACGTGCAGTCTAGATACAGCGACAGGTACCGTGCGTTCTGCTCGGGGGGAAGAATTGGCTGTAAAGAAACTATTAATAACAATGGCATCATCCCCTACCGATTTCTCACGCTATGATACTCTTCTCTCTCTCTCTCTCTTTTTTTTTTTTTTTTTTTTCGTTTTTTTTAGCGCGTTTCTTCTGAGCTCCGTGCATGCGGATGAGTATTATGGAACTTTTTTTTTTTTTTAACAAGAAAAAAAAAAAGATTTATTTTTTCATCATAGGCTGGGAAACGGGCCCAGCAGCCATCCCTCACATCCATTACCACCGCCTGCGGGAATGACCCAGGATTCTGTCGACGACTGGCAGACAGTGCACGAAAGACAGTCTCCATGGCCTCTCTGTTTATCACTATTTTATTTTATTTTTTTCCCTTGCCTTTTTCTTTTTTTTCTTTCTTTCTTTTTTTTTCTTTTTTTTTCTTTTTCTTGGTGAAAAATCTGAAGATTAAATTTTACGATGCGCGAGAAAAAAAACATTCTATGGCCACAGTGACTGTTTCCACTCTTCTTCTTCTTCTTCTTCTTCTTCTTTTTTTTTTATTTTTTTTTTAATTCTTCGTCTTCGGTTTTTGGGCATTTCCTTCTTCAAACAAAGGGTGGGGACGGCCTCCGAGTCGACGTTTCGCCATCGAACTGACCGACCCCATGGGGGCGTATATCAACAGCACTCATGTATCTGGTTGACAATGTGTCCAGATTCGAACTGAATAAGCAGCGGAATTCACGGTCAATTCATTTACATCAGATTGATTGTTCAAGGATTCGAACTCGGGTCCGTCGTATATCAACAGCTCATGGGTCTACCAATCAGCCACATGGACTGGCTACTACAGACATCTAAAATTGGATTAATATCTAAAATTAGATTAATGTTTTAAATTAGATTAATATCTAAAATTAGATTTATTGTCCAACATCATTATCAATTGCAAAATGTTACCAATAAAATCAATTAAATTAAATGATGCTATATTACTAAGTGGTTTATTTTTTATGATTTATTTTTTATGGTTTTTTTTTTGTGATCTCCCGGCTGACACGTGTGTACACTAGAGAGGGATTCTCATGACCGTCCCGGGGTACAGCTGTACAGGTGTTTTTCTTTTGTTTATATTTTTTTTTTCCACTTTTTTTTTTTTTCTCTGTCTTGATGACCCCTCTGTTTTATATTGCGATGAAACGTCGCTAGAGCCTAGAGAGGGATTCTCATGAGCGTCCCGGGGTACAGCTGTACAGGGGTTTTTTTTTGTTTTTGTTTTTGTTTTTCCCAACTTTTTTTTTTTTTTTCTGTCTTGATGACCCCTCCAAGCTATGTATGATGAGGACCTTCTGAGCTTGTAGCCGGATTGTCCGACGAACCAGGCTGGAAACTATTTAACGGGCAAGCGATCCCGATCCTCCCCTGGATTTTTCGTATCTGACCGTCTTTTTACGAATATCCAAAAAAGCCAGGAAGAACAACGAAGCCTGATCATGCACTTGCCCGTCAAATCTTCCAGGTTCATCGACGACCCGGAGGCTCCGTTCTTCTCGGACCGACCTCGCCCTCCACGCAAGCTAGCTATTGACATTGCTATGGAACCTTGTTTGTTTTTTTTTTTTTTGTCAAGCGATCGTTGATTGTCCCTGTGCAATGCAGTAAACGAAACAAGTGCATTTACCCACCAAAGGTGGCAAAATAAACTCGTTACTATTTATAGCAAACCGATGAACCTGGGCATTTGCTTGAGGAAGATACATCCGTATCGTTTTTCGTTTCGTGTGCCGTGCAGAGAGGCCCTTTATCCGGTAGCTGGACAAGCCGCTCTCCGCTCCCCGCGCCCTCCCCCCCCACCCTCACACACACACACACACTTAACACCCTGTCCCGCCAGCAATCAACACCTTTCCCGCCAGAAATCAACACCTTTCCCGCCAGTAATCAACACGCTAAACGCTCTCAAGCATACGTTCAGTACATGGAACAATGACGGCGGGAAAGTGTATGTATATGGCGGGAAGGTGGCGGGAAAGGGTGACACCATTCTCCCTCCGTGTGCAGCCTCTCGAGCGAGACACGTGGCTATTCCCAAGCTATCAGTAGTGGAGACAAGAGGGCGGATAGGAAAGAGTGGGAGGATACTGTTTTTTTTTTTTGTTTTTTTGTTTTTTTTTTTTTGTTTGTTTTGTTTTTTAAGATATAATGTATGGAGAATGCATGTGGGTGGTGAGAACGCATGAGTGACAGCCGGTGTCATCATGATCTTGTGTGGACTCCATGCACCCGACCCGATACTGACGATAGATACAGTAATGCAGGGAAAAAAAAAAAAAAAAAAAAAAAAAACGCTTCTCGCTCCCGCCACGTCATCCGTCATCACATCTAGAAGCCATATTTATATACTCGGCCTAGCTATGGTGGTGGGGACAGCAAACACGCGACCCGAGAACGCAGCCTGCAGCCATAGCCAGGAGCTATAACTATGGTAGCGATAAGCAAGAGCGAAGAGGAAAAAAAAAAAAAAGAAGAAGAAATAAAGAACCACATCTGAAAGAAGCACGGCCTGAGACCGCAATAGCCAAGGACTACAGATAGGCAGCGCTGCCATAGCCAAGGACTATAGACAAATAGGCAGCGCGGCCATAGCCCATAGCCATGGACTGCAGATAGCGAGCGTAGCCATACCCGAGAAAATGCAGCTTAATGATGATGCCCAATTGCCGTATAGCTGGCTGACGCGCGCATAGCTGACCAGACTTAGCGTGCTGTACAGCTAATAGCTAATAGCTAATAGCTACTAGTAGATAGCCATCGGTGGCGATATATAGCTGGCTTACTTAGCCATAGCCCTACGATGGCACTTCAGCTACTGTAGTACTACGATGGAACTTCTGCTAAACAGACTCAACGTGCTATATACCGCTAATGAGTACTATACNGTGCTATATACCGCTAATGAGTACTATACAGCTATTAATAGCTAATAGCTAATAGCTAATAGCCCTACGATGGCACTTCAGCTACTGTAGTACTAGGATGGAACTTCTGCTAAACAGACTCAGCGTGCTATATACCGCTAATGAGTACTAAACAGCTAATAGCTAATAGCTACTAGATAGCCATCGGTGGCGTTGTATATAGCTGGCTTACTTTGCCATAGACCTACGATTGCACTTCAGCTAGTAGTGCGACGGAACTCCTGCTGAACAGACTCAGCGTGCTATACAGCTAACGAGTACTATACATGAGCGATAGCCATACAGCTAGTGAGTACTATACACAGCGATAGCACGCCATAGGGAGGCAACTTACGAAGCCGTAGCCAGGACTTAGTACTATCTGCATAGTTCAAGTAGCGATGGATACTATCTGCATGGTTCACGTACCGATGAATATATAGTCCTCCTCATTAGCTGAATGACTACCGAAGCATTGTAGATTGCTGGCGGAGATGTAGACAGGCACTATCGTCTTCCCCCGAATAAAACGTACGGTCATTTCCGCTGCATCTGGACAGAACGGTGAGCCAAATACGGCAACTATTGTCATGACCGGCCGTTCCATTCGGAGGAAGATGGAAGCCACCAGGGATGGGGCCATACCCGTAGCTGCCGTCCTCCCCCGAATGGAACGTCCGGTCATTACAATAGTAGCCGTATTTGCGCTGTCCAGATGCAGCGCAAATTACCGTACGTACGTTCTATTCCGGGACGAAGGTTCAAGGTAGCAATCCTCGCGAGCGACGGTCAACAAAATAACAGCCGACCACCCGTCCCTGACCCGCAATGCAGCTGTGACGACCGGTCGCGAGCGACGGAAATGGCCGTATCTGTAGACTGAAAAGTTGCCCCAATACAGCTGTGATGACCGGTCCTTCTACTCTGGTGTACTCTGGAGAAAAGACAGGGACCGGTTTCCCGGTCATCAGATTCTCGGAGGCAGAAGCAGAAGCCTGAACCTCGCAATGCAGAGTCTGAAAGAAAGACAAAAAAAACGAAAAAAAACGAAAAACAGAAGAGATGGCTTTTCATATCGATGATATCGGAAAGATGAAGTAAAGGCGACCGCAGGTCCGCAGAGAAGAAGCAGGCAGAGGAGGCATAGAATCAGGGGCTGCCTGCAGTGCCTGGTGTGACTCATCTACGCGAGAGAGAAAAAGAGAGAGAGAGTCAAAATTCGAGCAAAAACAATCACATTTTAGTGTTCCTTGTGTAGAGATCATGCACCTGTGAGGCTGTGACCTCTCAGCTCCGACAGATTCCCTCTCATCCCCCCCCCCTACCCCATTGCTCTGACGGTACGATGAAGTCGACGTAACTCCATGGGAGCAACCGTGGAAGCCATCGTCCGTCCAAGAAGATGCAAGAGCAATCGGAGGGCGAGAGAGAGAGAGAGAGAGAGAGAGAGAGAGAGAGAGAGAGGAGAAGGAGATGACAATGCATCGATTTTTTTCAGCACGAGCACGAGAACAGTTTGGGATGGGAGAGGCGAAAAAGAACTCACCTGCAAGACGAAGCTCCAGCCTCTGCCGTTAGATTGGAGTAATTTAGATTCCCCTTGGAATAGTTTAGATTCCCTGCTTTGCGAGACCCAGCTCCATGATTGATGCAAAGAAGAAGCAGCAGCCATCCATTCACAAAAACGACCAAGCGTCGTTTATCTCTTTCGCAACATCCTTCTCTCTCTCTCTCTCTCTCTCTCTCTCTCTCTCTCTCGCACATACGGACACGGATGTTGAGAGTGCCACAGTGGCCGAGATGCACATCTCCTCTGCTCTCAGGCACTTGTCATCATTCTTCTCTCTCTCTCTCTCTCTGTGTGTGTGTGTGTGTGTGTGTGTGTGTGTGTGTGTGTGTGTGTCTGTGCGCAGACCCACGTGTGCTGATTGGGTGTACTTATCGCCTGTGCATACGGAGAGTCCTGCTCTCCTCTACTCCCTCAGCTTGAGTCACGTGTGCATGTCGGGTTTGACAATGCGTATACATTCATTGACCGCGACTATGAACTCATCCTCGCACGTGCGCATCTACGCATACATCCGTGAATTCATGCATGCGCCCGACAAGCACCCCGCTACTTTGAGCTTAACGCCGCACGTGCGCACGTACGCATGCATGCACCCCACACGCACCCGTCCTTTGATCTGAACCCCGCACGTGCGCACGCAGGCGCGCATGCACCGACATACGCTAAGCACTGCTCGCTGTTCTCATGCTGCACAACCAGTGCGAGCGCGCACATCCGAGTCTGGCCAGATTGAGATGAAGTGATGTTGACGTGACATCTGCGCGTTGCCAGTATAGGAATACATACGTATATATATATATCGTCACAAATATATATATATATCCCTCTCTGCCTACGGTTTACCGGGCAGTTCTATTTGACGATATATATATATAAAATTAGGAGTAGTTTAGGTAGGTAGTGTGATATGAAATTGAGAGAAGAAAAAAAAAAAAAAAAAAAAAGGTTGTTAAAACAACTACGTTACGATTTCCAAATTCAGGAATCCAATATATATGCCTACTTTTCTCGGTGACAAACTACCCGTTGAATCGGTGGGTCGCCACCCCCTCTCGGACTGCCGGTGTTGGGGCGGGGGGCAACATGAATTACCTCGTTTGCGAGGCCCTATGCTTGCAGGGGTCCCCTCTATGTAGTCTTAGGAGCAGTGGTAGGAAAGTAGTGAAAGGCGAAAAAAGAATTTGAGAGAAGGAAAAAAAAAAAAAAAAGAATACCGAAAGGGAGAAAAGGACACGAGAGTGGGGGGTGTGACAGACTGTTTCGTCGGTGTTTCACCGAGTCGGACTCATCAGGAGGCTGAACCCTCTACAGTCTGCAGAATCCCCTAACCACCGCTGTCGTATTGCGTAATTCCTATTAGTAGTGGTTGGGCGCAAACGACCGCCCCCCCGTCCATTCTCTCTCTCTTCCAACCCCCCCCCCCCACACAGCGCACACAAAAATAAATGACACCCCTCAGAGGTGGGCATAGGTGCGACCAACTGGCCTATCTCAGTTGCTACACCCCTCCACAGTGGCTGCCGGAATGTAGACCTGAGTTCGAACTCTGCTAAAGGGGATGAGTACAATACAACAGCACTGGATTACCTACGTTGTTTTTTTTTTTTTTTTTTTTTTTCCCGGTAAGTTTTTTTATGATGACGTCTCAAGGTAGTTGCCCTTTCGTACAGGGAGGAAAGGAAGCCCAACAATTCAATTACCTGTCGAATCTATGCGCAACAAAAAAAAAACAGAAAAGAAAGATAGATGCGTACCTCTGCAGGAAGGTCCTTCGCTGCGAGTGGTATCGGGCTCGCCACACGGCACACGAAACGAGTGCATCTTCCCATGAAAGAACGCAAAATGCATTCGATACTATTTATAGCAAACCAGTGAACCTGTGCATTTTCTGAGGGACAATGCACTCGTTTCGTTTGCCTGCGAGGAGGCCCAATGTGCTTACGGGTACAGAAATCATCCGCTTCTGACACTGCCAGCTGGATCTCTGTCTATCCACCCCCCTTGTTTTTATATCCCTTTCACCTTTTTCCCCTTTCCCTCTGTACTGGAGGATCGTGATCAGGCCCCTTTTTCTTTTTTTTCCCCCCGTAGCGGATCCTGAGGTTATCGACCACGCATCCAGCGGCTTAGCTCAGTTGGTAAGGCACGCAAGTGACATTCAGGGCGTCATGGGTTCAATCCCCACTGGCCTCATGTACTTTCCTGGGCAAGCTTGACGCCCTCCACCTAGAGATATGCCGCCGGTCCCCCGGAGTGGCACTGAGCAGAGACTGCTGATGTTCATAGGGGGAGGGGACCGGAGGGGAGGCACAGTGATTGGCCCATTGAAGAAGCGTGGTCCTCATGCTACCAGCTGACTCCGGGCATGGTTGTAGGCTATGAATCCCCCGCGGCCGCGGTCACCGCGGGCACGACCGCGGACTGCGGTCGCGGCCGCGGGCCCGCGGTCAAGAAAAGAAAAACAACGAATTCAGAAAAATCTGAAAACAATATATGTTATGCCAAAAAATAAACTGAACAACTTTTGCCTTGGGTCATATCAAAATTCGTTACCAAATTTGAGATAAAAAACAAACAAAATCCTTTATTTTGCTTACTAAAAGAATAAAGTGAAGAACTTTTGCCCGAGGGATTTCTGTTTTTCATTTCTTTAAAATCCAAAACGAAGTCAAAAAATAAAACTAAAAATATACGTTTGTAGAGCGCAAATAAAACCTACAACCCCATATTTTTTGTTGTTTTTTTGGCCTGTTATCCTAGGAATTAAAAATGTCGAGGTTTTCCGACCGCGGCCCTCGCCCGCAGCCGACCTCGGCGGTCGGGATCCCGACCGCAGGACGAGACTGACCCCGCGGTCATGACCGCGGGGGTTTCATAGGTTGTAGGTAACCTCACACAGACCACCAGTGCTTGGCCCAGCTATCGGCCGCGGGCCTTCTCTATTAACGCGCCGACACCTTCGGGGGTTGGCCAAGGGAAGGCCCGGTCGCTGCTTGAAGGCTGGGCCCCGGTACTGTCGGCATGACACAAAATAACGTGAATGAAAACTGAAAAAAAAAAAAAGAAATACGAAAAGTTGAAAACAAAGAAAACAAAAATGAAATACAAAAACAAAAAAGGAAGGGACAAAAACAAAAAGACACACGGGCGGGAGGGGGAGAGAGAGAGAGAGAGACAGAGAGAGAGAGAGAGAATGAGATGAAAAAGGGAGTGCATCTTCCCACGACAGCGGGAAGATTCCTTCCCATTTTCCACACTTTAGAGGAGAGAGAGAGAGAGAGAGAGAGAGAGAGAGAGAGAGAGAGAGAGAGAGAGAGAGAGAGAGAGAGAGAGAGAG
>BFEA01000116.1:2837064-2851922 GCA_003427395.1 Chara braunii
GCGCGCGTGCAGCTCCCCGCGCAGCAGCTCCCGCACGCTGCCACGCGCACACACCCGCACGCTGCCCTGCGCACACACCCGCGCAGCAGCTCCGCGCAGCTCCCCGACGTAACCACCCGCACGCTGTTGCGCAGCTCCCTGGCGCGTGCACACACACACACACACACACACGCACACCTCTCTCTCTCTCTCTCTCTCTCTCTCTCTCTCTCTCTCTCTCTCTCTTTCTCTCTCTCTCTCTCTCGCGCGTGCGCGCGCGCGCACACGCAGCTCCCACGCACCTCCCAGCGTCGCGCAGCTTTCCCCGGCGGGCGCACACACACACACACACACACGCACACACACACACACACACACAATCAATCAATCAATCAATCAATCAATCAAACCTTTTCTTTTCAAGTTTTTAGTTTATTTATTTATAAATTTTGCATCTTTATTTTTCTAAAACACCTCATACCCCTGCAAAAAACAGAAATTCATTTCTAAAAAATACAAGTGAACTCAGGGACCATATGACAAAAAAAAAATCCAGCTTTTCTTTATATATATATATATATATTTGTTTTTCCTTTAAATCGAATTTAGTTTTTGATTTTTAAAAAATCCTAAACAAAGTCGGATTCCAAAAAAACAAATATGGGGTTGTAGAGCTTAAAATTTCCTACAACCCCATATATATATATATTTTTTGGCCTATTATTTAATTCAGGAAAAATCTGGTAAAATCGGGTCCGCGGCGCGGACCCGGTAGGCCGCGGAGGCGGCCTTGAATACGTCCGCCCTCCGAGCTGGGCCCCGCGGACACGTCCGCGGGTGTTTCATAGGTGGGAAGACTCCTCACAGAGTCGATGCGGTCCTACGGTTTGCAATCCCGCCTGCCGCCTTCCTCTTGTAATTACAGACTACTCTTAGATTAAGAAGGGCAGAAGAAGAAGCATTAAGTCTCTGAAATCCAAGAGAGGTGCACTCAGACTCGCGTGAGAGGACCTTTATGTCTTGATACGCTTGAGGGCCCCGCAATGATGGCCAAAGTGCACAACAGCTTGGTCAAACGAAAGTCTCACTTCCTACAGTTGACTCTCTGGCGATCCTTCCCCTCACACCTTCTTCAAAGGACTCAACCACTTCTGCATGCTCGCGACTCTAAGTGTGTTAGCTATGGGTAAGCTTGCAACGCTGGAAGCTAACTTCGCCAGCAGGATGAACAACGCATCAACCCACATATAAGTTTGTAGTTCCCTAGTTGTTTTTTGGGCTTGCCCACTCCTGTTCGTAGCGATCAGTACCTGCCCGCTTGGTGTACCAGGTTGCAAAATTACCACTTTTTTTGCTCAAACTGCTATCTCCCTGTCTGTCTCGCTCTACCCACCCTTTTTCATGCTCTATTTACTACCGCTGTAACAACCTCGCATAGTAGTATGCCCGGTTCTTGCTTATTGGGTGTCTAGTAAAAGGCACCGTAAAACACTTTGCACACAACGATGTCTGACAAGGCTTAGCCATGAGTAAGATTGACACCATCGTGCAACGGTCACATAGTAGCTCTGTCGCCAAGCACATCAACGGCAACAATAGTACAAATGGGGCAACATCGACTGCTTCTTCATTCAAACTGCAATGGCTGTCCCACAACTCCAACTATTTTGCATGTTAATCAACGCACGAACGTGACCCGTTAGAAATGACTGCAGTCTTTGACTCTTTGACTGTGGATTCCACCAGATCGTCGAAATCACAACGGGTACCAGAGTGGTAAAAAGGCCTTTACCAGGTGACACCGACCCAATGTGCTATTCACAGTACCACAGTGCGAAGTACTTAGACTTAGACGTGCATGGCCTAGTCTGGGAGACGATCATAGGGCTTCTGATCGGATCAACCAGTTGGCGGGTACAGCTAGCGGCGTTGCTGGATTCGAACTCGCCTACAATCCTGACAAATTTATGCGGGCCTGAACAGAGCAGCCTGCCAATGTGCGCAATGAGAAGGAATCTCCCGCAAGGAAGATATGCACCCAAATTTCCCGATACTTCGAAGTTCAAAGTTGTAGCTCAACTTTCAGTTCTTCCTGCACTTCCAACCTTCGAAATAAGCTTTCCAATCTTGCGGTCCATCTCGCGCTCTTCGAACGATAAGATGCGCAACGCGTCGGCCAGCATGTAAATCTCCAACCACACAACTCACCTCACGCTACCCTCAACGTTAGAATGAGCCAAATTTGAATGAATCTTCCGCTGCAAACGGGCAGGTTCATCCGAATTGCACCTGCGATCAATAGGCATACGATGACCGCATACAACGCCTCATAGATATGGGCATAACGACCGATTCAAACACGAGTAGAGGCGATGAACGGCAATAACAACAAGACTATGATAGCGATTTATGCAGATAGTCATAACTATAAGATGGGTAATAATGGCTCCCGATCTTCTTGTTTAACGAACGGATCTGTCATTGGAGAATGGTCAGGGGCATTGCCCGTTCGTGAATTCTGCAGTCTACTAGAGTAGCTCGACTCCGCGTCCGTTCTGCATCGCCGAATTTACCAGGTAAATCTCCCTTCTTATTCTCTATCCCTCTTTCAAGTTTTCTTTCTCTTAACACGACTTTCCCGATTGCGTCTAATACTATATATAAACAAGAAAAAGAAGGTGGATGAACCTTCTGCTAAAACACAGGTAAGTTCGTCCCCTTTTCAAAGCTTCTCTCACACGCAGCCCATACCATTCACGCGGACTGAAACGCTACCAAAATAAAAGTTATATCATTGCGATTCAACTCGAAATGGCCTGAAACCCCTATTACAACTCTTCCCCGACTCGTACTCACCAAATAACTCGTTTGAACTTTGAATATAGCTGTATCTGTTTGTCACCATTGCACACTCGATTCTTTCCGCGCACACCTAAGTTATCCACTAACCTAACACTAAAACTAACAACGAATTCGGATCCGCCACAACCAATAACACTAAGTTAGCATCTTACTTTGCCCGATTGCTTGACGAACTGGGCAAGACATCACATCTCCCTTCGGCCATATCCACCTCCTTCGACACCTCCTCGCACAACCGTTTTTCTTACTAGCATCCGTTTCATTGATCCTTTACTAATCTATGCTCAAATTCGTGGTCACCAGCCACGAAAAACCCCGTCCATGTTGTCATGTTTTTTTTAATTTTTATTTTTTATCAATCAATCAATCAATCAATCAATCAATCAATCAATCAATCAATCAATCAATCAATCAATCAATCAATCAATCAATCAATCAATCATCAATCATTCAATCAATCAATCAATCAATCAATCAATCAACCAATCAATCATCAATCAACCATCAATCAATCAATCAATCAATCAATCAATCAATCAATCAATCTTTTATTTATTATTTTCCCCTACACCCCCCCACCCCCCAACCCCCGAACAAACTTGTTTTTTTTCGTTTTTTTTACTTTAGGGGGTAGCCCCCGACATGCACACCCCTCGCCTCCACAAATGTCATTTCCCACCCTGGGAAGGCCCCCAAAACGGGTCGTACGGGTGTACATACGACCCGTATGACTTCCTGGGGGCCCGTACGTACAGTCGTACGGTCGTACGGTCATACAACCATTCATACTCCTGGTATCTGTACGGGGGGACACACAGGTCCTCCGTACGTACGCACTATCAAGTCGCAGGCAAGCGCCCTAATCAAGATTTTTTTTTTTTAATCCTAGTTTAATCATAAATAAAAAACTTAGCCGACAACTACGTCGGCTTCACAATCATCAACAAGAAGAGAGATCACGCGCGCCTTAAGTCTGCATGCCCACACAGTCAGCGTAAACAACAGACACAGTCGCGACTCGCGCGGTGTACTCAAACTTTAAACCAAACTTATTTTCTGTCATTTGCAAAAAACGAGATCAGATACCCTTGTAAGGGTATTTGCACCGACAACGCAGTATGATGAAGGCCCATTTATTGCAAAGTGGAATTCACCTTGACTTAAAAAACATAATAATATTAAGTCAAAATTGTTTTTGTTCTTACTCTCTCTCTCTCTCTCTCTCTCTCTCTCTCTCTCTCTCTCTCTCTCTCTCTCTCTTTCTTTTTCTCTCTCTCTCTCTCTCTCTCTCTCTCTCTCTCTCTTTCTTTCTCTCTNTCTCTCTCTCTCTCTCTTTCTTTTTCTCTCTCTCTCTCTCTCTCTCTCTCTCTCTCTCTCTTTCTTTCTCTCTCTCTCTCTCTTTTTCTCTCTCTCTCTCTCCACAAGCGATTAACAGGTAGCTGAAAATTCAGGAATGAAAATTTTGAAGTGAGAGTTTTTGGCAGTCTGAAAATCTCGAATGGTCCTGAAGTGGTGAAAGGTCCGAAGACCCTGAAAACCACCTGTTTAGGCAAGCTGCATCCTGAAGTGGTGAAGTGAGAGTTTTGGGCAGTTTGAAAATCCTTAATGGTCCTGAAGTGGTGAAAAATCAAAAGACCCTGAAAACCAGCTGTTTACGCAGACTGCATCCTGAAGTGGTGACTGGTTTCCTGAAGTGATGAAAGGTCCGACGACACTAAAAACCACTTGTTTCGGCAGGCTGCATCCTGAAGTGGTGAAGGGTGTCTTGAAGGGGTGATGAAAAATACGACTATTGTTAACCTTCTCTCTCTCTCTCTCTCTCTCTCTCTCTCTCTCTCTCTCTCTCTCTCTCTCTCTCTCTCTCTCTCTCTCTTTCTATTTCCATCTCTCTTGTAAGTTGTAAGGGCAATTACATAACCGAAATCGAAGACAACTAGGACGATCTCAACCAAGAGTGAAACCCCAAAATTAATTATAGTCTCTTAGACAATAGTTAAAAGAAAAGTTATAACAACCATGCATAATTACATTAAAAGGAATCAACCATTGTCGACATGAACGTTGTCGAACGCATCGACTCCTGCCTTTTTTGCAAAGCGCGGGGGCCCTTCGGGCCATGTCACATAGGAGTTCAAATTAAACCTAACAAAACACAACAGAGACAACTCGGGAACGACGGAAAATAACCTTGCGAACTGTCGAGACAGCCACGGTTATGTCGCTCCTTTGTCGCTCTAGTCGGGTGCGCCAGCTGTACATCCCGCGGTCCAGGCGGGAGCACTCCCGCTCATGCGATTATTGAAATGTAGACCTGAGTTCGATCCCTCACCTGAGTTCAATCCCTGTCGAGGATCGAACTCAGGTCTACATTTTAATAATGACATGGCCGAGAGGGCTCCCGCGCTTTGCAAAAAAGGCGGGAGTAAATGTGCTCGATAACGTATATTCAATCTGAAATGATAAATGAAATAATTTGAATCATCATATGGTACATCCAATAACGTAACGTTGAAATAAAACCTGCCACCTCAGGCGGATTTGATAAATAAAAATTCATATAGCCGCCAATGACGAGTTGACTCTTACATTAACTTTGATGCAACGGACAAGGTAGTCGGTCTGCCTAAGTTTTGACTTGATGAGCCGCGCTGCCAAAGTTATTCATTCCACCCTACCTTCGACCTAAGATTAGACACACACATCCGTCTTCACACATCTTAGTCTTCTTGGATGACAGACTGTTTTGCGAATGATTCTTGATTAGGTGCATTACTTGAAGTGTTGCATGTCTCTCCCTCTAGGAAGTGGTCCGGGGTACGCCTCCTCCTCGTCCCAACACAAAGTTTGGATATCAGAAGTCGGGTTGTTTCCACCGATTCGGCGAAGTACCCCCCCCCATAGAACGGTCCATTCTGGGTCGATAACAGGACCGACTCCTAAAGCAACGAACCCCCGTCCTAGATGCCCTCTAGTGAAAGAAAATGTGTCCACCCTGAGAAGATTGTAATTGTTCTCAATTTTTTTGTAAGTTCAAGGTATCTTAGACGAAGAAAAGTCAGAGGAGATAGAGAACGGGAACCATTTTGACGGGTATAGGAAAATGAGGTCGTTTGGGATAGAAAGAGGTATTCTTGAAAAAAATGTTAAGTCCAATTGCCTTTGTCTTCATTATATTCACAAGTTTTCTTTCACGGTACCCGTTGAAATTATTCACTTCAAAATACAAGTGTTTTTAACATGCACGCAGGCGGAAGGTAGAAATAGGATAATATTTTTCCTCATCTCAAATAGGCACAAACGACTCTCATTTGCAAGCATCCGTCTACCTACCTGCACACCAATCCGAAGCAAACAAGTTGGGAAAAACAAGCAAAAAATCTCATACCCAAAGTCATATTTTTTCATTTACATGCATGGCTCGCACAACTTTCCTCTACCTGTTCTTTTAAGCCTTCAAAACAAACAAGGTCAAACAAAGTGTGGGTTCATACAGGTGTGAAGGGAAGTCTGAGTCAATAGGCTGACCTTGACTGAAGTTTGAATCGGTTTACTCAAGAAAACCGAGTAATATTATAATCAGAGTAAAGGATAATCGTTGTTGAAGCTCGAAATACGCGGCTCACAGTTTCACAAGTTGTGGTCATTCCACTGAACAACGGTCTGCCTCCTTCCCTGAGTGGTCAAATAGGCCAAAGTTGGACCCACCGAAAAAACCTAAGTGAGGTAACCCTTAAAAGAGGGCGTTCTCAAAATTAAGTTTTGCGCGATCCCAGCATCGCAGACAGTCCCACTGCAGCACAACCTCCAAGGACTGTCCCAAATGGAACCAAAGGTCCACATCGCCTCAAATCACCGCGTCCGCAACAAATAGTCCCAGACATGAGAAATACAAGTTGCTCGCGCCCAAATAAAAATCCCGACCTTCAAGTTAGTCTCCATCTATCCCAAATGGTTCTTGGTGCTCCCACACTATCTGCCTGCCATCCAGGGTGGTTCCAAATCGTCAAACCACTTACACCGCACGTTTCAAAAGATAAATAAAGGTAGTCTCCATCGCAAAATCGACGATTGTCACGAGGTCTCAATGACTACTCCGCCACACGAGCCGCGTGTTCCGACAATCTCCACACCGAACGAATGTGCTTCAAACAAAGTCATTGGTCTACGTACCCATGCCGCATGATCACAAACATACACCAGCGCCCATACAATAGTCGGATCACGCTCGTATGGTCCAACCCTGCCGCACACCTCAAAAGTAAAATGTGGGACTACCACTCAAGGCGTCGTCAAAACTAGTACCACAGTTATCCAATACCACCATCATCTGCTCGCACATCACAATGGAAGGGTCCATTGTGCCGCAAAATTTCAGCAGCACCTCCCCTTAAACAGTCGCCGACGCTCTAAAATTTTGTTGCATGACCCCACTAAAAGTATTGTCGTCGTCGTGCTGTCATCCAGGCATCATCTCCCCACACTCACACAAAAGAACAAGTCGGCGCCGCGCGGTAAACCCGACAACACTTCCCCATAAAACAAATCGTTGAAGGGGCACTACTTTGACGACAAAACCCTACCGAAATGGAGGTTCACCCTGCCGCACCGCTGCAACCAACCTAGAACAGAGCCTTGGTTCCACAAAGTGGTCCCACGGGTAATCCCACAAGCGCAACACCAGCCTAACATTTGAGGCAGCAGAATGCCCTCAGTGTCGGCTATGGCTGCCTCGTTCCTCACTCCACTCTCGTCACTCTCGTGTAGACCACCAACTCCTCCAGCAGCGTCTCCCTTCAACACCCTCACAGTGGCACAACATCTGGTCAACACTCAAATGAGAGAGAGCACCAGCAGCATCGCTACATTTATGAGGCAACAAGGTGGAGTTCTGTTTTTTTCAGTTGTTGGAAGGTGGTGGTCAGCACTCCTGCGGAGTCCTACCCATAGGGAAAAATCGTTTCTCCAACTAAGCCCTCGATCTGAGGTAAGATCAAGGGTTCAATGTGGCCACACCTCATAGGGAGGCAGTTACTTTCAACTGCCTCCTTTCATTTTTTCTTTATTGTACCTCAACTATCGCGTAATTTCAGGAGATAGTTGAATCTCTATCATTTTCAAAACACTTTTGTTTTACTTTTTTTTACCTTCTTTTGAAGAGTCACAACCCTGCAGAGTTTGACGTACTTGGGCCTTCTCCAGCACAAATACGTCAAGTTCAACCTGAGCTCAACCATATTTAGAAATGGCTGCTCACCTCTAAATGTTTTGCTTGAGTGGTCACTCTCAAGCTCAACCAGCCTGCACCTTGGCCACGATTGCGTCCGCATTTACGGTCGTTGCCCTTTCCCCTTCCTCTATCCTCTTCTCCCGTTCTCTCTTCCTTCCTTTTCTTTTTCTTGCCCTTCTCTTTTTTGTTTTCTCTTTTCCCTAACCCTCTCATTTCCACGTGGGGGGCAGTTCGTCGTTCTAAGACGAACGGCCAGCCCCACGACTCCTACTCACTTCCCGTAGTCGAAGTAGAGTCAAGCTCCATTGGGTCTCCTCCCCTTCACCGCGCGCTCGCATCTGGCGCGGGAAGGGGGCCAGATTCCGGCGCCTAGCTGCAGCTTGTTCACCAGACGAACGGGCGTAGGAGAGTAGCCTACGATGAAGGGGGGGGGAAGGGAAGATCATAAAAAATCAAAAAAAAAAAATCTAAAAAGAAATCTAAAGAAAAAAACTCTGAAAAAAAAAATAAAAAAAAAATGAACGAACTTACCTGAATACGAGCTGACACCCTAGAAACAGGCGTTTGCTCCTCTCCTCGTCATGGACTGCAAGTCCTTGCTAGATCTCCATGTGCCACATAGTGCGTCGCTTAGGTTATTATTTTTTTGTTTTTCCAGCCTGTTCGTCAAAACAAACGGGCACTTGAGCATCACGTGAAAACGAATGCATGGGGGATCTAAGGGAAACAAAAAATAAAAAATCTAAAGACGAACTTACCTTTTGCCTCGTTGGCTCTAGGCTAACAGTCAAGTCACGGTTATGACACATCCATAGTCTGTTGAAATACAGACTTGAGTTCGATCCCTCACGAGATCGAAAGAAAGTTTAGATTATTTCCCGATTTATGCATGTCATCCTTGCGCAGGGCTATTTCAATCCCGTGCGCCGCACGATCTCATTGGTCGCATGATCGAAATCGACCGATCTGAATGCGTTATTATGATGACCAACTCCAAAAGGAGCTAACCCAGTTAGCATGTCAACGGGCTCGATCCCAACACCTGTTGGATGAAAGTCGGATGTCGTACCTATTGGGCTAGCTCCTATTACGGAAGCTATAAATGCAACTCTTTGATTAGAAGAGATGCACCCGGTAGGTTGCCTGCCATTCAACTTAGGTAGGCCCCGACTGCCCTAATTCCTCAACTTGCTGCCCTGCTGTCTGCCCGGCAGGTGTTTCAGTTGGGTGGCCCTGGGGGCCAACCTTTAAGCCGTGGGTACGACACTGGACTCTGATGGGTTCGTAAGAAAATCCATAAGCCATACGTTTGAGCTTCGGTCGCGACCATTCTTTTAATTGTACATAGGCTTTGAATTGCGAGGTTAACTGTCACGCGTCCTTCTTTTATGTAGGATAGGTCTTAGCTTTAGCATTCCCACAGTCGTGTTCCTCCGTGACCCTATCAGGAACGGCGTATGACTGATCATGCCACCGATTACCGCCATTATTCTCGGACATCACAAACGGTCGGACTAAGGTTCAAAAAAGTTTTAGTATCTCAGTCATAAGCTTAGTTTGAATAAACTTCTGACAAACGTCAGGTCCCTCAATTCAACAAAAAAGTCGGACAGCGTCCGACACTAGGTAACACCCCGTATGCGGACGTATTCCGGTACACGCGTACGAACCCAAAATCACACGTACACGTATCTAAAAAAAAAAAACCAAGTATGTTGTGCCGAATAATAATACAAACAACTTTTGTCTGGGACTCGTACCCGAATTCTCATCCAAGCTCAATTTAAAAATAAAAAACCTGAAAGAAAACTTTAAAAGAATAAAAAATTAAAAATATTTAAAAACATTTTTAATTTTTAAATAGTTGTTCAATTATTATTATTATATTACCTTATTTTTAGTTTTAGATTTCTTACTCAAGTTTGGTTCGGAATTCGGGGATGACTCCCAGACAAAAGTTGTTTGTATCACATTTATGCATAACGCAGGGTTACCGGCGTTCGGGACGGGCCGAACTCCCGAACCCGAATGCCCGAACGTACGGGACCCCTTCGGAAGGCGTTCGGCCGTTCGGGCCGAACGCAGAAAAAAACAAAAAAAAAAAAAAAGTTTTCAAAAAATTTCGAAAAAACAATATGTTATGGAGAAAATTAAACTAAACAACATTTGTCCGGGCACTACATCTAAATTCTTTACCAAATTTGAATTAAAAAACAAATGCAAAAAATAAACACTATGATAAAAATAAGAAAAAATAAAAAAAGAATTAAAATGAGTGAGTGTGCCAGCATCTTTTCGACACCGCCATTTTTGTCGATTTTTATTTTTTTTTGGCATTGACAAATGCCCTGAAAATTTACAGATATGTACTTTACATAATCAATAACTCATTTTATTTTTTTCAAAAAAATAATAAAATTCTTTAGACCCCAAAATAAAGTGAAAACAAAAAGTAAAAAGTGAAAAAAAACAAAATAGTGAGTGGGCGAGTACATTTTGACACCCTCATTTTTGACAGTTTTTAATGTTTTTGTGGCTTAGCAGAATGGCTTCAAAATTTATAGGTGTGTAGTTTACATCATAGAGAACTCACAAAAAACAATTCAGAAAAAAAAACTTATTTTTAAGCTTCGAATTTGTTTTTTTGCGGGGCCGAACCTGGAAGTGTTCGGCCCCCGAACGAGACCCCAAACGCCCGAACGTTCGGGGGCCAGTCCGGGGGGCCCGGAACGTTTGGTCAGGTAACCCTGGCATAACATATATTCGTAATACCAGGGTTTTATTTTTTTTTAATTATTCTATTTTTTTTTATTTATTTTTACTTTGATTTTTAACTCGAGTTTAGTACAAAATTTTTAGATGAGACTCAGAGAAAAGTTATTTGAAATGTCATTTTGCATAACGAATTTTTTTTCCAGATTTACTTAAAATCGTGATACATCTTATCCCAATGTCGTTCAAGGAAATAGATCGGATCGTTCACTGGATCAAACGTGAGAACCAAATCAAATATTTTACTAACTTCTTCTGGCATGTAATCCACCGCGGTTGTGTCTACGCATTACTCGTATGCATCATCAGTTTGCAAAATACCCAATCGAAGACACACCGATCGGAATGAATCGTATTCAATTTCGTCTATCATACGAATTTCGACAAAAAAACGCACCTCACGAGAATCTTCATGATTTAGCAATACACGTATATAGAATGTTCCCTGATCCTCATGTGATACAACCAAGATATTGTTTCGAAGAGACAACCGTGAATATCGTGTTTTCTTCAATTTCACTTCTTATATTTGTTACCCCATACATGAGTACTAATGATGTCTGGATATAGAGAAAGTTATTCTTTAGGAACACGTTCATTCAAAGACTTATGTTTCATTCACGCCGTTAATTTAGTTTTGGGGGCTCATGTGAAATAACGTCATGCTCAGTGCAAGGTGTAAATTGTATTCTTTGCATGTTTCTAACATGCACGGACAATTTTCTCACCAAGGGCTATTGTTCCTCAAAGTCGAAAGTAAATAGTCGCCAACATGCCTCGCATGCACCTACAACGCGTATATTTTGATACGATTTGACTTCATCGATGGGTGCAGTATTATCTTGCTCGCAAATCATAGCACGATCACACCCTTTATATATGTAATTATACACGTACTTGGATGCCTTGATATTAACACAATATTTCACATTCAAGTGACAATTATACCTCATTTGCAAGTACAGGTTATTCGAGATCACACATCGATTATCGTAAACGACACTATTTCGTACCATCATCAATTGGTTTTATTTTCCTATATGAAGGATACGCTGGTTTGTCTTTGAATGTTTTCATCAAAATGAAATATGTTGGAAACTCTTTTGTGCATTCTCTGTCCATCGTATACGAAGCATCGCGTTTCCGCTCAGTGCTTAATGCAAATGTGATGCAACATGAACTTCACAACTTTTTCTCGCAATTCTCTTACCGAATAAATCTCGACACACACCACATTGTCAACAGCATCCGCAATCCAAATTTAATCATCCGGATGCAAGAAAATCAATATATATATATATGTGTGTGATACATTTTTTTTTTTTTAATTCCACCACATACAACATTTCACTCACCCTACCAAATATTTGTTTATTTTTAATCTCATCGATCAGTTGTGTGAAATAACCCGTGAACAATCGTGCGAGAAGAACACTGATTTGACAATAGGGCTTGTTTGATATCTGACTAGTTAATGTTGTACGTCATAGTGATAAAAAAATCCGGTTTTTCAAATATAAAGCAAAAGAAAGATAAACAGAAGAAAAAAACAGAAAATTTCGAAGTTGGGGGGAAGAAAAATGAAAAAAAGTGAAGGAGAAAAGGCAGAGATAGCTGAGAGAGAAAAAAAAAAGTGAAGGGGGAGATGGAGGTGAAAGAATGGGAGAGAAAGGGATGAGAAAGGTGAGGAGGGATTAAGAAACAAAGAGAAAAGAGGAGAAAGAAAAGAAAACAAACGAGTAAAGTCGAGTAAAATAGTGGGTGGTGGGAGAAAAGGTGGCGTGGGGGGAGGGGTATGTGTGGTGAGGGTGATTAGAAGGAAGTGAGTGAGGCAGAAGAGCAAGAAGTAGAGGGGGTGAGTAAGAGGTGAGAGAAAAGGTAGAGAAAGTGGGTTAGTAGGGAGAGGGAAGAGCGGGGGATGATACCTGGCCTTTGGTGTCTCCAAGGGCACAAGGTATACCAAGACCAGGAGGGTCTTGACCTTCACTGCAACAAGCCAACTGAAGGAGAGAGGGGGTTTGAAATCTTGATCAGCCCCTAGCAACAGTACTGCAGATCCAGGGTATGCTGTGTGAGCAGACCCTCACCAGTGTACAGCAACCCCCTGATCAGGGGGGTCTTCAGTTCCACAGCAAGCTGCCACGTGGCACTGCCGATGGCCATGTGCACAGGCAGCAGCAGCCACGCGCGGGGGGGGGTAAATAGCTGGCACGCATCTTCAACAGCAGCGTGCCGCACTACTAAGCCATGCAGACACTTTGGCCAATGTGTTACGGCAACAGCTACGCATGTGCAAGGCCAACAGTTGCCCAGGTTCAAACCCTGGCAGCAACATATATCCCGGATCTTGATAATTTTATCTGGGAGCGGGGCAGGGCGGGGCGGGGCGGGGCAGCCGGGCAGCGTGGGCGCTTAGCGCGCACGTGTGGTGGCCTTGGCCTTGGCCTTCGCGCTTGCGCCCACACGTCGTGATGGCAGCTCCTTTTTCCGCTACGTGTCGCTCTCCCTGCTGCACCTTTTTTTTTTTTTTTCTCCGCTTTTCGTCGATGACCGCCCGAAAAACAGCCAAAAAAACCGTTGTCGGGTTTTGTTGTTTTCCCTACTGTGCGGTGTGGTGGGTGGGAGCGGGGAACGTTCCCGCTCCGATACCAATCTGGCGGACCCACCAGTTGTGGTGCTCGGCCAGGGATGGAGATGGAGATGGAGGAAGAAGGGGGAGCGAGATAGCACAACGCAGCTCCCACGCTAAACTCCAGTGCACGTACTCCAAAATGTGAAAATGTAGAATGATCTGAAAACAGACAATAACTGGGGTATACCCCAGCGGACTGAAGGGACTGGACTGGACTGCCCCGAATACAACACAGGCCTGTGAGAACAAGCCAAGGGGTTGGTCTCACAGGCCAACCAGAGGTCCGCTACAGTTGGTACACCCATAAATTGTTGAAAAACAAAATCTTTTTTTTTGGGGGGGGTGGAACAATGTTCCAGTCTATTCGTGGGGAGCAATGCTAGGAACCGGGCCAAAAGACCCATATGAAATTTATACCGCACAATTTGAGATATTGGAGCTAGGACCCACTAGCATAGTTTAAAACTGTATGTGACCCGATTTTTCTTATCGATTTTTTGTTATTTTATGAACACGAAGAACATGATGAAAATATGCAAAATTTTCAGGTCTCTGACATGGACTCATGGGCAGTACAGCCAGTGCATCCTAACTTCGCGGGTGTCCCCATTGACAGAGTTGTCCTATCATAGAGGGAAAGCCTTCACGTTACCGGCTGCATCCGACTCAGAACTTGACCTTCACATGTGCATCTGACCGGTTCTCGTGGCCATGTGCTCTGTCGGCAGTGGAGAGAAATTGATAAGGCCCCACTGAGTGGAAACATTCCAGCCCACTGTCCTCGGACAAGGATGCAATGAGGCCGTCTTTCCATTTGGGGCAGACTCGTTCTCTCTCGCATCTTCATGTTGTTGCTGTTTGTTCCTAAACTTTTTGTCGTGGGTGGAGGCACACACTATCGAGCACATCGGTCCCGCAAGGGGACCCTCCTGGCCATGTCACGCAGGATTTTGGAGAACTTTTGTCGCAGTGGAGATTTCGCCGCTTCGGCCGAGTGTGCCAGCCGCACCTCTCGCAGACCCCTACGACAGGATAGGGGCCATGCGAGGGACAACTTCACCTCTGCCCAAGGGTCTGCCACGTGTGCACGACATACCATCGACCACGTCCCTCCTGTTGAATAGGCTGTCATTGGGCCATCTTATGCTGAAGGGGTTTATCGACCCTCTTTGACCACCGCTCGTGTTGCTCCTCAAGCTCATGTCGTTGACATGCACCATCGTGATGTACAAAGGCAGATAGAGTGTGTGTGTGTGTGTGTGTGTAACACACACACACACACACACACACAGAGAGAGAGAGAGAGAGAGAGAGAGAGAGAGAGAGAGAGAGAGAGAGAGAGAGAGAGAGAGAGAGAGACTCGGGGAGAGAGAGAGAGAGAGAGAG
>BFEA01000116.1:2854751-2857251 GCA_003427395.1 Chara braunii
CACACACACACACACACACATGCAAACACACCGTTTTTTGTAAGCATTTTTTTTATTTTTTTTACTTTCTTAGAATCGTCGAGCCAAGGATCAGGCCCTAACCCAGAATTAGGCCCAATGCCGAGAAAGAGAACCGGACCTGGAAGCGCAATGTACCCGAACTAGAGCCAAACTCGAAGGACGCCGAACGAGACTCAAGCCATAACGGAGACCCGAACTGGGTAAGCACAAAGCCCGCGATGCTGGCCTAAAGTTAGGGTCAGACTTGAGCGAGATAGAGGCACATACCCTGCGATGTCGGTCGACACTGAGGACCATGGCCACTACCCATGCTCAAGAAGTTGGGGTGCTGATGCAGCCTAGGGTCTCTCTCTCTCTCTCTATCTATCTATCTATCAATCTATCTATCTATCAGTGAATCAACCAATTTTATTGACTAGCTTGTTGATTGTTTTTTTTTAATTATTAAATCAATCAGTCAATCAATCAATCAATCAATCAATCAATCAATCTATCAATTAATCAATCAGTGCATCAATCAATCTCTCTCTCTCTCTCTCTCTCTCTCTATATATATATATATATATATATATATATATATATATATATATATATATATATATGTCTATCTATCTATCTATCTATCTATCTATTTATCTATCAATGAATCAACCAGTTCTATTGATTGTTGGGTTGATTGATTTTTCTTTAAATCAATCAATCAATCAATCAATCAATCAATCAATTAATCAATCAATCAATCAATCAATCAATTAAACAATCGATCAATCAATTCTTCTCACCCCCTCTCTCTCTTTTCTTTGTCTTTGTCTTTCTCTTTCCGACTCTTTTTATCTCGATCAATCAATCAATTTGATCGATTGATTGGTTGATTTTTTATTTTTTCCCTTAAACGTCGTGTAAGGGTTAGACGAACATACAGCCATACGGGAGAAGGGGAAAGTCGGAGCATGGATGAGGATAGATAAATGTCCAATAGAGAATGTGTACTTATAATAATGAAGAATGAATGAGAGTGGTTGATGTTGGGAATCCCCCAATGCGGTTTCAAAGTTTGACAATGTTATCCACAATAGTTGTCATTTGATATGTGTCGATGAACATTGTATCATAATACAAGTTAAATAACTTAAATTATCATCCGATTTTGCTGCTGGTATATTCGTCGTTTGTTTTTTCATAGTGGTCTCCGCAGATGGACAAGCGTCTACTCAAACGAACGTGGTGGTCGACAGACGTAGGGAAAGGGTCGTTGATGGATTATCGTAGTCCAATGCGCCAATGCACATTGAGTCAGATAGTGATGAGGATGGTGAGGCGAACAAGATCCATAAGCGGGAACAGTGTCTGCATTGGCCTGAAATTAAAGTGCCCTATGATTTTGTCAGTAAGCTTCCAACTGATTTCGTATTGAGGGGAGAATGCAACCACTACGTTACAGACAATGAAGGCCTTCGGTGGACTCAGGATGAGTTTTTCGAGATATTGAAAAAAAATGAGGCGGAAGTGAATGCACTGAGGAGTGCATTTGCAAAAATCGAGTTGATGCACAATCAGTGACTGAAACTTTACTTGAAAGGAAACGAAATGAAGAGGTGAGAGATTCCTCTTTGTCCGGTAGTGTGACTGTGAAGAAGGAGCATAATGCTGGCGAGGACACCGACATACAACTTAGCTCTATAATGCAATCATTCGTTAGAAATGATGTGCTTGACAAGGTTGCTGAGCTTAGTACTAGAGTTCATCCGCATGTGTTTCAAGAGTGTGAGGATTTGCGTCAACGATTAAAAAAAGTCGAGAGTGGGTTGAAAAAACTATTGTTGGAAGGTGATTTGCCATCAATTGATCATTCTTTTGCATAAGAGGTGTTTGAGATTCCATCAATTGTAACTTTGGAAGAGCTTTCAAAAAACCGTTTGATTGCTATGTTGGAGTCATTACGAATGGTTGGTTTAGAGTTTGCACACAAAAATGCACTCTTAGATGTGCAGAACACAATGAGGTTTCCGCTTAGCGATACTCAGTTGAGGGCGACAGTCGTTATTCTTGCACAATTGTATAAGGAGGCACGAGAAGAGTTAATGGATGTTATGTTTAAGGATAGTTTCTCAAATCGATGCGATGATAGACTGGCGCATAGCATGATATGGAAGTGTCGAACAATCAATCGAGATCGTTGATACAGTGTTCCAAAGCAAAAAGGAACAACATCACAGAAATAACAAAGGCATCGCACCAAAAAGAAAAAATAGAGAGAAGGCAGAAGAAAAAAATGGTGAGGTAGCGAGGAGAGGAGATAGATAGAGAGGGTTAGGAGGAGGAGAAAGAGTAGGAAGAGGAGGAGGAGAAAAAGAGGGAGGGGGGGAGGAGATGACACAGAAAATAGCGCTAAAAATCGAGATCGTCCTTGTAAAAATTGTGGAAGCAGCGATCTCAAAGCGGATTGTCCCAACATGTTTCGGCCGCTACACGGCCATCC
>BFEA01000116.1:2862251-2868613 GCA_003427395.1 Chara braunii
TTCTTTTTATAATTACATCCACATATTAATGTTCTGAATTATATTGGATTTTTTTCGATTTTCTATATGCATCGTTTTCTAATATCCTTGAACGTACGTGTTCGAGCCATATACAAATATATATGTATGTAACCTTTAATATTACAGAGGATAAAGGTCCGCGCGAAGGTTCAACCAATAGTTATTTATCCATCATTCCAACCTTCTTTTCACTTGAGAATAACTCCTTACATATTTTGTGGAAACGTCGTAAACGTCTTCGGTGTTGTAAAAAAGTTGTTAATGATCCTCTGTTGTCTTCACCGATAGTACCACATTGTACTAAGTGTCCTTCCATTGTTCCCGATCACGTCTGTTTGTTTTCCTTATACTGTCCTTCTTCCTCATCTAACCATGCATTGGGATTGCATATAGGTTCAGACGTACTCTTTGTCATTCTCTAACCAAGACACCGATGTTATCACAACATGAACACCACAAACGTGGACCACCACCTTCACAAGGTCGTCGGATCCGAAGGTCTTTAACACAGGCGGTGGATGCTGAGGGCGAAACGGCTGCTCAAAGGAGAGATAAACAACCAATGATAAGTCAAGATTATTGTGCTTATTATTCTATCAAAGAACTACGTAGTGACAAGTCACTTTCTTTTCCACAACGTATTTCATTGATGCATAATTTGACAAACCATGTTTTTTTCAAAAAAATGAGTCAAGGAAACCGCTTTGACTGTCATATAAATCTTTCCATTACCCTGCAAAGTGAACGACCGATTGAAATTGATACGAAAGTTTGACAAATGTAGATTTCATTCTGATGGTCGAAAAATCTGTAGCAATTGGAAATTTTCCTTCGCACTTGCTACTTGTACACAATTGTTTATCGTTGACATTGACTCTCGATATGCAACAAATGTGTGTGGAGAGTATCCTTTGTGTTTCCATGACAAATGTTGGTGCATATCCATCTTCAACTGATGTTACCTAGCAAAATTCATTTAATGTATTGATTATTGGATTTCATAATCGACAGAGAGGATTATTATTATACAAACCGATTCATTCAAAGCGCAACAGATGGTACTGTATGTTATTGCTTCGACCATTGCGCGCCAATAAAATCGCACGTCGTTTGAATCTTGAATCGTTGTCGTCGATGCCACGATGTGTATTATTGGGCTATGATGGTAGTACGATGATTGTTGAAACTACTGTAAAGGTTGATGAAAGAACTGAACGAGTTGATAGAATGAATGAGAATGAAATGTGTTCTACGTCGCATCGTATTGAAGAAAAAAGAAAAGAAAGGGAAGACGAACAAACTTTCATGGTAGATGTATGTTTGCCTTGAAAGCTGCAATAAGAATTATAGGAAAAGTTTCAGACGTAGTATGAGGTGAAGGTTATTCGCTATGAATGTCCTTCGAGAGATTCAAGCGAGTTACTTTGCGCAATTTTGGAATCCATCTTTTTCTGCGATACAGTCACGAACTCATTCTTCTCGAGTGAGGCAGTCCCGAAGTCATTCTTCTCGCGGGAGACAATCGAGAAATGCATTCGTGACAAATCACAATTCAATGAACAATCATGAAGATAGTTAGTCGAATACTCGAGAGGTCGAGACCAATGGATCATATGATGTTACGATTCCTGCTCTTAATTCACTCTCGTTCGCACCCATGACAACAATGTATGCAGTGGTTGAGAACACCATGATAATTATTGGGCATGCTAGCGCAATAAATCGTTCGACATTGGCGGTCGAGAACCATGTCAGCATTGCGGTGCTAAATTGTGGCATCATAAAAAAATATGGACGAAGATGTGTTGCAGAAAAGGTGCAAGACGTTGTCCTTTGTTAGAATAATCGTATGAAGGCGTTTACAAAGCATGAGATTCTTTCCTTTTGGAAGTCGTAAAATTTCGACAGTCGATTGCTTCAAAACAATGCGAGGATAATCAATAATACTTTATCCTTTGCATCCTCGTTGTTGAAACAACCGAGCAATAGTATTGAAGGATTTCATGACCAACTTCAGACTCAATGTGAAATTTTTTATTGTCTCAGTGCGTTGGCTGTAGGGTAAGGGGAACGTCCTCACTTTGTAAAACTTTACTTCCGTGATCATCAACGTTTGGATGATGCGATTGATCAAAGAGTAAATTTCACGAAGCTGCCTGCAGGTATATCCGATGCCCAACTTGATTGAACGAAGAATATATTGGAAAGGTTTCACGAATCAATACAACAATGTTATAATTGCATGAATAATTTTATGACGGTTGCTGACCTTCGTGCAGAAGCATTGAATGAGAGAAGGTTGGCCATAAATCTTCATGTCGTACCTGGAGAGGAGTATGGAAGACGTTATAATCATCATTTCGTTCTACAGAAGGTTTGTATACTGATGGGAGATGAACTTATTCCTCGTGAGCTCGATATTCGTTTACGTGCTCCTCTTCCAGGTGAGTAGTCGAAGATTATGTTGGCATGTTCTCGAGTGCACGACTGCTTAAGGTTTGTTCTGCTTTTTCCGGAGGGAATTGATGGTTAGTTTGTTCCGCGTGTCTCTGAAGCAAGATGGATGTCAGGACTCAATGCAAATGAGTACTAAGCATTTCACCTTCACGAATACGATGGTGGAAAACCTTGCCTCCTTTATGCAACACGTCTCTTTCATGAGTTTTGTTGCATGGTATACACTAAAGTTGAATCCCTCCGCTTAAAATGGGTGAGATTCCACCAAAAAGAATTTCGCCCAGAGTATTATCAAGATTTCGAAGATGTTGTGCAACAAAATCAACGTGGTGATGGTGTTCGAACAAAAGTGGTTTTAGGTTGTTTTATCGGACGTCCGGGACCCCCCTGACCGTCCGGGATGTCCGACCGGACGTCTGGTCGGACGTCGGACCGGACAGGAGATGTCCGACCCAGCGCAAAATAAATAAATAAATAAAAAATAAATAAAAAATAAAAAATAAAAAAAAATAAAAAACATCATGTGGCTTCTACCTTGCATAAGGTAAAGGGAACGCAACAACAAAATGCGCAAGGCCTCAAGGGCGATAGGATGGAAACGAAAAACGACAACGAAGAACAAAACAGATCATCAGAACGATCACGAAGACGAGGAACATAACAGATCAGCAGCAGATGTGCAAAACCTCAAAGGCGAAAGGAGACAAAGAGAAAGGAGACATTCACAGAGCAAGAGAAGAGCGGAAAAGACAGGGAAAAGAACCAAAAAAAAGTAGAGAAAACCATAGACAAATATGCGCAATAATCAGGCACTCTGGTTACGAAAAAACTTGAGAGTACATAAGAGCACCATCTGGCGGTAGTCCATACGCGTTTCGGCCGTTCCGCCAGAAACGGCCTCATCAGTGGACARAAAAAATTGCGCCTACCTATTTGCTACTACGTCGTCCTTAAATATAAGAAGATGGTCGTTCCGAATCTTCATGAGATGGTTCCTAGCCAAAAACACCAAAGGCATACGACTTCGCTTTAACAAAGGTATRARGGAAAACGTTCCGATTTCAACTGGGATAAAGGTAAAACCACGCAGTCGAAGAAAGGAGTAATCTGGGGGGATGGAGGAAATCATCTGGAAAGGAAAGATAGATAGATAGATAGATAGATAGATAGATAGATAGATAGATAGATAGATAGAGAGAGAGAGAGAGAGAGAGAGAGAGAGAGAGAGAGAGGAGAGATGAGAAGTAGAATAATCGGGAAGGTGGCTGTAAGTCGAGGGAGGTAACTGACGGTCGGGAAAGGAGTGACACATTCCTTCAAACCGAGTGTTGGAAGCCGCCCATTCGTCTTGAAGTACTAATCTTAGGAACAGCACGTTCGCGACACCAAGCGCCTGCGATGAAGGATCTTGAAGGCAGAGGCACATCAGCGTAGGAGAAGAAGAATATCCCATAGATAGAAAGTAGCGCGGTGGGAGGAGCTGAGGAGGAGAACCGAGGAGCACTGAGATGGCTATGGGAGAAAGACAGTTAACGTCAGAGGTCCTGCGGAGATTCAGACCGAACAGAGGTTTTAGTGCCAACACAAGAAGAGGTCCACTGGGGATCCGTGCGGCTGCAGTTGGCGGAAGGCGGGAGATGTCACGCAGCAGTAGCCGGAAACACTCCGGTATCGCTGGGTACCACAAAGAGATGAGGGGCCACCGGGTTGAGCTAATAAATACCGTAACCGTATGCAAGGCTGGGTGTTCTAGGAGATGGAGCGGAGAGGACAGAAGACGACAGTCTGAAGAGTCCAGAAAAAGTAGGTTCCAGAGTCCCGAATAAGATCAGACGGAATCAGACGAAAAAACGGGCCAGGCCCGAAAAAAGAAAAAAGGCAGAGGCACCGAGCTATTCCGTGCTACAAAAGTGAACAAGAAGCGGGATACAGATCAAATGGAGGAAAAAACCGTAACCCACGCGTCCCAGACCCCACCCCTGCTGTTAGAAAACCCCCTAAGGGCCTTGAGAAAAAAATGTTTGGGAAAGTCTTTGAGTCGGAGCTCCCGTCTCAGAATGAGCCGGCTATAACCCACTCCTTTGAAGTCATAGGAGTGGGCTAAAATTCGGCTGAAGTGGCACAAAAGCACGCCCTTCTTAAGCTGAGGCGGACCGAAGGAGAGGAAGTCTTGGGTAGAGAGGATACGAATGGGATGAGTGGAAAAAATGAAGTTTTGGTTTTTCAAAGTAGCGATGCATCACACAGAGGGAAGTAGACTAGAGGAAGTAATTCAACAGCCCAGAAAGTCCCAGTTGCCGGACCCATCGTCTATTCTTAATAGGGAGAGTTTATCATCATAAGTTCTCAGAAAGGTAGAATAGATGGTGCAGGCTTTCCGGAAGTAGAAGGGAGAGATTCTAGGGAAGGATAGAAACATGCCAACATCATCAACCAACCGCATCCGTGACAAAAAACGAGAGTCCGATCCCAACAAAGAGATCACCGAAAATTCGTTGAAGGAGCATAGCAAACAAGCTAAGGAGGGGCTGAAGCTCTTGCCCATGGGAACACCAATAGTCTGTCTCAGAATTGAAGATCCTGCCTTGATGAACGTGTTGTCGAGTTGAAATTTAACTGCTCGTAAAACAGAGGAGAATTTGATGCGAACCCACCCAGTGCCAGGTGTCTTCATAGAGAAGGAAGTTTTTTTCCCACACTTATTGATGCAGATGCTGGTGACGCCTTTGTCAGAAAACATACGAGCTGGCGTGGTAAGACCCAGAGTAAGGAGTTGATTGTTCGTCCAATAAGACGACACGACCGGGAAGTTGGTTCTGAAAAGGAGGGGGAAATAGGCCGCCACCGTGCTATATCTTTGTGCTTAGGTATCACATAGCAAGAACCGATCCTACCCTTCAAGTTCGAATCCCATGGGGCTAACTGAGAGCATGGTGACTTCTCGTAATCTTGTCTGACACCTGCCAAAATATTAATCTCGTTTTTAGAATCAATCACATAGCCCTGGTTATTCAAAAAAAGACCTCTCATGGCGTCAGAATAAATAAGCTTACAACAAACATATGTATCGCCGGAGTTGTGATCAATAGGCACTACCGCCAGGGCTTCGAGGTTTTTCAACCATGACATGTCGTTACTGGAGAGGCTAAGGGATTGCGATAATCTGGAATACTGTCTGAAGCATGATGACCAAATGGATCGTTGGATCCGCACAGATGAACTTCTGGGTACCCTAAATAATGAGGAATAAACCGCACCTCTAACATTCCTAGCAGAGATGTGTGAGAGCGGTTTACAGACGTTATTAGCGTTATTGAGGGTGTGGGGAAGGATATCCCAGTAGTACCATACATCTGTAAGATCCACAGATCATCAAGAGGGGTTCTCCTCTTGGATATCAGCATCAATATTGTCGAGGCCCTCGTCCTCAGATTGGTCGCCGTAAGCGTCTTGCGCTCTGATCTCAGCAACGTCAACCGATGCCTGTTTCTTGTTAAAATACTTGATGTTGTCAGCTTTGCACAACGATTCCAGCTGGTACTTCGTCTTGTTCATGAGTTCTTTCTTGAGGTCCTCCACGTATCTGACGCGCCCATCTTTCCCTGAAGAAGCAACCGCCGCCTTCTTTCCAGGATTGACTCGATCAAAGCCCAGTGGTTCGTCCCCAAGTGACCGTCTAGGTGGGGACAACGATCTTCTCCGTCGTACCTGGTTGCCTGCCACCGAAGCAAATATATCGACAAGTTTTGCAGAAAAGCGATTGACTCCAGGAGTCTTATCGATAGACTTCCCTCGAGAGGAATCGGCTTCCGAGCCCGGTACCTTCCTCCTAGTATCGACAGAGGGAGGAGGAGGAGGGGAAGGAGGTGGAGGAGGGGGAGGGG
>BFEA01000116.1:2915610-2931410 GCA_003427395.1 Chara braunii
TCATACATACAAAAGTGCTGAATAGCGCAGGGAAGACTTAGATACAAAGACTGACCTGACAAGGACTGACCTTACACACGTAGTAGCAAGTAGCGAAACAGACTGCCAGAATGTTGATAGCTAGTCCAACCGATGGTTGAACTTAGACCAAACATGCATCGTACCCCTCACCACGTGTGAAGGAGCCTGGCGCTGCACACAGGAAGAAAGCGCCAGGTCCAGACATGCATAGACGAAGAGGTAAGGATCAGACGAAAGGAGGGAGGAAGATGGGAGTGTCGTTATCACCAAGTCTTTGTCACCGATCCCAAATAACCCCTCGTTGYCAGGTCTGAATCCCAAAAAGTCGAGTCTTGGATCCGATATCACCAAGCTCGRTATCTCTTCTCTCGCAGTCTGCAAATGCAGTGAAGTCAAGGGTTGAGAGGGAGAGAAGGAGATGGTGGACTGAGAAGAAGAGGAAGAAGGACTCTCTCTCTYTCAYTGTTACGAACCAGGTACTAACCTGTGATGTGGCGCTGTGCTGCAGGTACCTTGAAGACGAAGCTGGAGCAACGGCGCTGCAGGTAGGTACCCCTGGCCTCCGCCCAAGCTCTCTCTCTCTCTCTCTCTACCACTATCCTAGCTATGGCGCCCAGCGCCGAAGGCTACAAGCTAACACTACCACTACTATAACGCAGCGCTCCCTCCAGAGGGCTGCTCCCGAATCCTGAAGACTACAACTGCCGACTGCCTTCCCTCCTGTAGGGCGGGCCAGTCCTTTATAGTGYTGGCCCGTGCAGGAGGCTGGTCGTGCCAATGCCCTATGCGCAGRAGGCCGCTCTTGCCAATGCCTCCCTGGCCTAGACCCTGCGGAAGCTTCCAGGCAAGAGCCTGGAAGTTTCCCTGTAGGGAAACAGGCTGGGGCCTGTAGGCCCTGTCAGAAGGAAGCTTCCAGGCAAGAGCCTGGAAGTTTCCTTGTAGGGAAATAGGTTGGGGCCTATACAGCATGTAACATATCCGTCATTCGAGATTTCCTTTTCAAGTCCAGCAAGTTGATCTAGACCTAAAGCTAATGAAGGGCATATATTGTTTCTTTTCACCCAAAAGGTCATCATTTGGTGAGTTATCAGGACTGTTTCTTGCCTTTTGTCATCGGGAGCCATCTGTCGAGTCCGGATAGCTCGCCGAAGGCAACAAATAACCTTTACCTGAGGCTCAGACCTTCAAACACCTGTATGTTTCCCAACCATTTTTCTCTGACATGGCCGCATGCGTGCCGTGTCTGGCAGGATGCACTGGCCTCTCATTCTGCTTGAAAAATCCAGGCAAAACAGGACCACGGCACCACTCGTTTTGCTTTAGATGTTTTCCAAGCAAAATGGCAGGCCGGTGCATCCCGCCACACACGGCGCATGCAGCCGCATCATAGATACATGGTCGGGAAATGTACTGGTGACTTAACATCCAATATCCAAAACTATTCCTGTCACTCCTTACTAGATCTTAATCTTTTTCTAACTGTTATTTTCTTTTCCCTAGTGTATGTGTAGATTCAGCATTAGGACTAGAAAAAAACTCAGTTTGTTGCTCCTAGGTCATCTCTGATATATGTCTTTGTCGTGTTGAGTCTGCTCCATTCTCAGATTGAACCGTTACATTATACCTGAGCCCAACTTTGGAGTTTAGAAGTATAACACTTTTTAATAGCCTGCGCTATTACCTTTGTCAGGCGGATATATTGCTTCAAACTTGACAGCGGTCTGGATGTGAGACACCTCGAAAGATGCGGTCTGGATGTGAAGACACCTTGAAAGTCGATGTTTTGAGATCTGAGAAAGCTCTGAACTCTCAGCCTTGAACCCTCCTCTCTCTATACTAGTCCGATTGCTTCTGAACAAGCTTGATCTCTTAGGTCAAGCCCTTAGAGTATCTGTGCTTTTGAAAAAGGAGCACATTGTGATCGGCTATGCCTCAGAGTAGTCTCCATACTCTGCCACACTCTTTTCCTCTCTCTTCCTAACATCTTCTTAAAGAGGTGTTAGTCCTCCGACTTCCTGAAAGTAGAAACTCCCAGGACACACCCCCTTGGAGCCACATTGGGCCTTTCTACTGCTCCCATGATCTCAAACTTTCACTTCAAGGTTGAATCCCTCTTCTAGATTTAGAGAAGGTGTGCCTTTAGACTTCCCTAAAAATAGAAAGGTCGAGACTTTGCTTTCTTGGCTTCCCACATTTTCCTTCTTTTCCCTTCCTCTTACCCCAAAACTAAAATTTGAAGTGAACTTCAACAAAAAACTTGGTCGGATCCAGTCTTGGTGAGCTTGGGCTTCAGAGAAATATCATACTAAGATAGACTTTGAACTCGGAGTAGCTCAGATCAAAGTTTTGGGCTGTCCGAGGCCTGAATCTCGCCTGTTTCTAGCCTCAATGGTTTGTGCTCACAGTCCTCTCATAACTGTGATCTGCAATGTAGGTACGAGGAGGTACTGCTTGAACTTTCTACAAGCGATCTAGGCACATCCTCAAGGAGAATCTCCAACTCGTTCGCTTGAAACCTCTTGACATGGCCAAAAACCTTCAGCTTCCTCAATGCCAGAAGGAAAACCTCCTTTTATGGGTTGGGAATTAGTCAGAATCCCATTGTTACAAAAAAAGGCTACACTTTTGGCCGTGGTAAGATGAAAAGTAGGAATTACTGGCTCGTACCTATTATTTTCGAAGTTTGTCTGAACCTTTTTTTTTTTTTTTTTTTTTTTTCACTATGTTTTTTTCAATTTTCTTGAGAGCCCTTTCCAACCCACATCCGTTAAGGCCAACGCTCGTTGGGCCATCCAAAGGCCTTCCCTTGGGTCTCGGTCTTTGTCCAGAGGTGGGACTTGGCTTTTCAATGCCCTCATCTTCACCTTAGGCCATTACGATTGCCTTTCTCCATGGGTTTTATAACTTTTATTCCCTGAACTCTTTAGTTCCTGCCTTGGGCTCACCCCTCAAGGTCTCATTCTGGCATTGAGGAGGTGAGTTCCGAGGTGGGACTGGCACATTTTTATGGGCAAGGTAGGGCCTTAGCTTCTTTCATCTCCAAGATTGTGCTTTTGGCCTTACCAGCCTTGTGACCTTCCTGTAAGGTGCACGAGACACCTCTACTCCTTCTCAACTGAGTCTCTAGAACCTTGGCCTGAGAACCAGGTGTTGTAACGATGGGTTAAGAAGTTCGTTAATCGATCTCTCATGGGAGAAGGAAAATAAGTTTGTGACCCTACTACAGTTGGCTTGTATAGGCAATGAAAGGGAAGAGCGAAATGGTAGTAAATAGGTGTGGGAGTGCAGATCAATAACTTGAAGGTGGAGTGGCTGGATGCAAAATGGGGGATTGAGCGCCCACAGTAGGTGAAAAGATGGTACGGGATAGAGGCACCACAAGCGACTAATGTCGTTGCGATAGGGGGGGTGGGTTAGGTGATAATAATACTTCGTGTAGTGAGCCCAGGGTGGTTTGATGCACCATGAGCTGAAGGGACACTTGTGGTAGGGTGAGTGGGTGGAGGGCGGTCTCTAGGTTATGGCAAAGGTTGCTTCTCATGAAGAGGACATGGTGGGTAAGCCTTTGGAACACCGTCAGTCAACTGAGGAAGTGAGGCTGGGTGAGTAAGAGGGGGAGGGCTGTGGACGGCTTAGGGGGACCCTGGGGGGAAGGGAGGGGGGTGGGTGGTATGATGCAGCTTGAGATGATTGTCTTAAAGATGTGCGGAGCGATTTATGGACGTTGGATGCATCACAGGACATTTGTTCAGCGATAGATGACATGGGTTAGGTGAATCTATTGTTATGGAGTAAAGGGTGGTCAGACAGGTGCACTGGGTGCCAGGCAAAAAAAAAAATTTAAGCACACCTGCGCCAGTTTGTTTTTATTCAGTTCACAGCACAAATCTGCGTGGGGAAAAAGAGGCTCGGAGGTAATGGTGGTTTAATGCGGAACCGCTGCTCTTGAAGTGATTGGAAAAGCTCTAGTTATTCGGGAGAAGAAACAAAAAACATACCACAGGCAGACTGCAAGGAAGTAGCTGTTGTTGTGGGCTGGCTATGCTTAGCAATTGAGGCTGGCCTTGGAGTGTTGCTCAGGAGGAAGCAGAGCAGCGAGACGGTCATGAGGAGAAGACCTTTTATGATAGGGTAGTGGGGGAAGGTTGTATGATGCCTTGTAAGGGAGTATTGCTTACAATACGAGGTCTGTACACATCAGGGGGAAATGTTTCTGTGATACTAGGCGTAGTGGGGATCAAGTGGCATTTGGGGTGTACTTGCAGGAGTGGAATGATGTCACGGAACTTTTGGCTGTTGTCTTTATGACAGTGCAAGTGGGGTTTAGAGGTGGGATGCATTGTAGGAAAATGGTCATGTGATGGAGGGGAGTACAACTGAGTGGAGGAACAAGTGCCCATATGGTGTGGTTGGAAGTCTTCCAAAAATGGGTAGATCACTGGATTGCGCTATCTGCAAATATCCTATGCTTTAAAGAACTCACACACCTTGACCCACAGAGGATAACCATCAGCATCAGGCAAGGCAGACTGTTCAACAAAAGATCACAATATGAACACTTCCTTCACTGTTGTACCAATGAGGGCTGACAGGCAGCCTGCCTTTGTGCCTGCCTGCCTGCCTGCCTTTTCCTGACCGCTCTGGATAGCTGCATGCCTTTTTTTTTCTTTAAAAATAAAAATAAAAACATTCATGCACAGGGTGACTCGTTTACCAGGGGGAGAAGAGGATCCCCGCTAAACGAGGCCGTGTATGGAAGGCTCCATGCCTGCCTTCACGTATGCCTGCCAATCTGTCAGCATGCCAATTTGCCACCATGCCACTGTGGGAGCCTGGATGCCTTCCTAGCTGCTCGGAGGCCTGCCTGCGTGGTTGCCTGCCTGGGCGGCTGCATGGGTGCACTCTTTCCTGCCCTGGTGGCTGCTCGGCTTAAACCCAAAACCCTACACCACAAACCTTAAACCCTAACCTGGCTCTGTAATTTACCAAGGTAGTGAAATGGTCATGAGGGGAACTGGCTAAGCAGAGAAAGCTTAGGACGTGAAAGTTGTCTCAACGTAGACCTGCGAGGTGCCTGCTTGTAGCACTTTGCCGTGCTGTACGTCGTAGTATTGTCCTCTTTTTCAAAGTGATAAACTTTGTTTTGCGTTGACTTGAAAGTCAGCTCAACATCTTGTGCAGATGGTCTTCGGAAGTTAGCTTTCACTCAGTTATATTCTGATACAACCAGCTCAGTGGCAGGTCTTTTTCTAATTTTTTCCAATTTTTTCAATGCCTTGCTCAGTCAATCCCCTGGTTTCCAGAGTAATCAATGCTGGCAAGGGTCCTCCACATTGTTTTCCTGATCATATTTTGTATATGGGACGCTGGACCCGCTTTCCAGCAGGTGATGCTCCCCACCAATAGATGGAGCCTCTTCCCGTGTGGTAGCGGTGGCCGCTCTTATCAGCACCACTATCACCGGGGGGTCGTTTTAAAAAAAAAAAAAAAAAAAAAAAAAAAAAAAGGAGTTATCGAGAGTGTGTGAGAAGAGTGCAGCTCTGCTACGTATGAGGGTGTTCCTGGCATGCACTATAATTCTACCTCATGAGGAGAACTGGCCAGTTGATGTGGCTCAGTGGTTAGAGCACCGGTTGGAAATGCGCATTGTGGTATGAGGTTGTGGGTTCAAAACTCCACAGTCTCGCGCATGGCCACCAGAAGGGCGTTAGATTGACGCACAACTGGACATACCCCCCCTGGGCTGACGCATGGTACTATTACAGACACTGCCTGCGCACCACTCAGGGAGTCAGTCCATGGGTGTTGTATGCTGGTCTAGTCCTCACGTTGGTCGCTGGTTGTTGTTGGCTTTGGTCCCTCTGATGTTCTCCCCCAGTCCAGACATTACACTCATTACATCCACTTTCCACAGTACTACGAGTGGTAGAACCCTTCAGTTTCATGCTGTGGGTCACAAGTTCGAGTCTGGTTCCAGACTTTGGGGGGGTCCGGTCCAGATAGATCTGTCTCTGCCACATACACATACATATGAGATACTACAACGAAAATTCAATAGCACAATTCGTACACACATACTAGCACAATCCTTACACACACACTAGACATACATATACACAGTTCAAGGTACACACACACATATATGTGCTAGTGGAGGTGATAAGAGCACCTCCACTAGTACTCAGTACTAAAAAATCGGGTCCATACACGGACTGATAGACACTTACACATATATACACTGACACAAGGACTGGGTGGAGAATACACGATTAGCAGGTAATAATGATAGGCGTCTCGATGACCAAGTACCCCGCCTTAAATATACAGCTAGGGTCTGTGGTGGGAGAGTGGAGGGCATGAGTCATTGGTTGGTCTGTCGGGTCCCAACCAGTGATGATGATAGGCGTCTCGAGGACAAGTACCCCGCATTAAATATACAGCTAGGTCTGTGGTGGGTGAGTGGAGGGCGTGAGTTACTAGTTGGTCAACTTAGGGGCTAATAGGTGATTGCTTGAGCCTGGCGTCCGAAGTACCCGTACGGCAAGGCTTGTTCGACTAAGCTTCCACTAGGGCTGGGAAGCTAGCCCTGGTGCCTGTCCTACTGTTCGGTCCAAGTTGCCCTCCATACCGGTAGGTGATGGTCCTGGGTGCTGGTCACACTGCGGTAGGATAGTAGAGATAGGAGGTGCGCTAGGAGTATTGACGTGAGGATGGGATGGGAGGTAGCCTCGCCTTGTCAGGGAGTCCATGGCTGACCGCGTCTGGCAATCAATGTGTGGGTCTAGTAACTGGCCTCTACAACACCCTGGGCTTAAAAAAAAAAAAAAAAAAAAAAAAAAAAGGAGAACTGGCTGAGCTGAAAAAGCGTAGGAGGGTTTTGAAAATTGTGGATTTTTCGGAAAGGACTGATGGGATGCTGGACCGAGCTGCCAGCACAAGCTGAACCTGGGCAATGGCCATGGTTTTTTCGACCAGGCAGGAATGTGTTGTCCTCAGCCTCTGTTGAAAGTTGGATTAAACCGCTAGTACACGACCCCAGCCTTGCAGAATTTTTTTGTCGCCACAAGCAAAACTCGGAGGCGCCACACAGCCAGGCCTGCCGTAGAAAAAAAAAATTGGCGGCCTCCGAAGTGATGCGGGTTTCGTACGGACACCAGCGGGCCGATATGTGGTGTACTGGTGCTTTAAACCACCAGTACTTGGCCCAGCTATCGACCGCGGGCATTTGAAGTTAACGCGCCAGTAGTTGCGGGCTTCGGGGCACCGGACCACAATGGCTGGAAGTGCCAGCCAAAATGAAAAGGAAACGGTGCCCCGGCGGCTCGGCAAAACTTGGCGTGCAGGGGTATCCCGGCTCGGCATTGATAGCTGGGCCAAGTACTGGTGGTTTAAGCCTGTGTTCCCCCTTCCCACCCCTCCAAGGAAAAGGGAAAACTAGGGCGCTGTCACAGTTTCAGTTTGAAAATGCGCTTCAGTCACTATTTCGCGAATGTTGTGCCAAAGCGAGGATTATCGTGAATATATACAACCTAGCTTTGGGATCCGGTGGGGATGTGTTGTATTCGAGGGATGCCTGAACTGGATTTTAAACAGAAATTGTGACAAAGAAAACAAAAAAGAACGGTCACCCGCAAGAGCCTATTGGACGATGCCAGCCTTTCTGGTTGAGCAGGCCAAAGCCTTTCCTGGTATTTGGGCATTGCCACGGGTAGCTGGGCCGCATACAGGTGGTTTACACCACCAGTTTGGTGGACTCTATTTTGTCAAACGTCATTTTACCGGGTCAACAGCAGACGTTTTTGAATGTTGATCATATTTTCCCCTGATACAGTGTAACCTAACCTTCTTTTTTCTTCGATTCTTTTTTTTAGAGTTAAAAATCTCCAAGGTTGGGACTGCGCATCCCTCCTACCCCCCTTGCACCAGGTATGCCAAACCCGGCCGCGACCTGCATATGTGCTGGCAAAAGCGTCACTAGGCCCAGTCTGTGATATCTATGCCATGCTCACTTCCTTCGTGCTTCATATGGTGGTGGGGCGACAATCTTAGCGGCGTATCATGGCCGTCAGTACAAATTGGGGATTGGAACTTTCGCTGGCACAGCCTCGGGACCACACAGGGGCATGCAGCGTACATTCTGAAACTTGTAGGGCCTGTAGTTCAGGGGGTCGCAAAGAAAGGACTGGTGAAGGGACCCACATTATATCCCCGAAACAAAGTACCTCATTTGTGAGAATATTCTGAAACTCGAAGGGCCTGTAGTTTGGGATCCAAATAAAGAGAACTTAGAGAAGTGATCGAGGGACCCACATGATATTTCCAAAAGAATTAGCCTGTTTGTGATATTCGGAAAAGGCCGGGTAGTTTGTTATATCAAGTGATGCAGTGGACCCAGCCCCTGTGGCCAAGTGGTACGCCCATTAACTGTTGATAAGCAGACCTGAGCTCTACGGCGGATGGAATCACACAAAGAAAATAACTGTGAATTACCTGGGGCCGGGCAGTGCAATGATGATATTTCGAGGCCATTGCGTTGAAGGCAAAAAAAACAAGCGCCGGCAAAGGAAACAGGCGCGGATTTCGAAATGGCAATTTGCCAAAATTTGGGTCGAAAAGTATCCGTTGGGATTTCTTCTTTTTTTCTTTCCCTTCTGACACCAGGGCCGACCCCTGTAAATATGACACCCGACCTGACACCACGGCTGTTGGTACTTTCATTGCTTTTTTCGAACTCGGCACCTGGTTTCTTTGCCGGCGCATGTTTTTTTTGCTCATTCAAAACTCAAAAGTGACATGAACGGACTTGCCTCAATAAATATACAGAAAAAAGAGTAGCGAAGGGACTTACAAAGGATATTTCCCAAAAATGCGCCCATTTCCCATATTGGCATATCTGAAATTAATCCCAAATGTCAGGGATGGAGATTCCGCGAAATGTGAAAAATGACGAGTGTCACTGGCGACTTCACATTTGGCGAGTCCTGGAGCGAGCTCCCTAATCTTTGCCGCATTGCAGAGATGTTCCGATAGATCCATCCTCTGTACAGCCAGAATTTTGTGCCCCCAGAAGTACATCACATGTAATTAATGAATGTGTGATGGCCTCGAAGTGTGAGAAAGCCAGGACTTGAACCTACATAGAAATATGGGGCTCGTTCGACACTCCTCGGGCGCCCAGGAATTGTTCTTTCCACCTATAGGAATCCGCATTTCACGGAGAGGAGCGGCCACATGGGTAGAGAGACGTTAGAACCGAGAATCTGGATCGTGGCAGCACCCTATTGGCTGAAGGCCTCAAACACATTTGATTTTTTTTTTCTTTTCTTTTTTCTTGTCTGACATCGTTCGACCCCCGAGGACAGGTGGAACGATGGCCGGAATTTCCTTGAAAACCCCCAAGGAAACTTCCTTCGGCTCCGAGGACGCCCCAAGGAGTGTCGAACGAGCCCCTATGTCCTTCAACAGATTTACAGTCTGCGCCCTTCCACAGGCTGACGATTTGTATTCAACTCCAATTTCGGATGAACAGTGAAGAGGAAGCAGTTCCATTTCAGTGCCTACCCCTGGTTCATGAACAGGGGAGTCCATGGACGGGGCCTGTTCACCCAGTCATGGCAGCCGTGAATGCCCGGCCGTGACTGCACAAACGGGGCACGGGATATTGTTTCTGGACCCGAAAATGCCCCCCCCAACAAAGAAAAACAAAGAAATAACTGCGCGGGTAACTGCTGCACAATTTCGAATTCGCAGGAATAACAGTCCACTGCAAGCTTGGGCGAAGACCAGTTCGAAACTGCAAGAAAAACAGTAAGGTGGGAGCAGGACGGCCTACCAGTTCAGTAATTGGCAAAAACGGGAGGTGGCGTTTTTTGTTTTTTTTTTCATGCCTTTGGCTTTTTTTTTTTTTTTTCCCCTCGGCTGCGACTTTTTTTTCCCCCTCGGCTGCGACTTCTTTTTTTTTTTTTTTCCGCGCCTGCTTATGCCACGGCCGTGTTGTCTAGGCCGCACCCGTGGCTGGGCCATGGCCGAGATGTCTTGGCCACGCCCATGTCTGGGCCACGGCCGAGATGTCTAGGCCACGCCCGCGACTGGGCCACGGCCGAGATGCCTAGGCCACAACCCTGGGGAAAGAGCCAAAACTGGGAGGGCCTGCTATGGGTGTGTGGCCTAGACAGCTCAGCAGTGGCAGGCGCGGAAAAAAAGAAAAAAAAAGTTGCAGACGAGGGGAAAAAAAGAAAAAAGAAAGTCGCCGACTAGGTAAAAAAAAAAAAAAAGGTCGAAGGCACAGAAAAAAAAAAAAAAAAAACACGACCGCCAACTCCCGTTTTTGCCAATTACTGAACCGGTAGGCCGTCGTGCTCCCACCTTACTGTTTTTCTTGCAGTTTCAAACTGGTCTTTGCCCAAGCTTGCAGCGCCTTCCGCACCCCTGCCGGCCACGATACCTTCTCCCGGTACACCGTCAGCAACACCGCAGTGACGTTCCGCACTGCCACCAAACCCGAAGCTCTACCATGCCGAAGCTGCACATGCTGCTCTCGTACGTCTCCCCGGACGCCCATCTGTACAATGCGTACACGGCGATGTGGTCTGGCTGCAACGGTTCCCTGTAGAAAGTCACACGGTGCTGCAGAAAAGGCGACAGACTTTCCGCAATCTCACGGAAGACACGTAGCGACATACGTAGCTTCTCGCGGAAGTAGTCTTCCGTGGCGTCAGCGGCAGGGCGCAGATCCTCCCACGTCCCCCCCGTCCTCCTTTTCATCCACCACCTGGGCGTGACTCTAGGCAGAACGTTAGAAACCATGGTGCAGCACACCTGAAAGACGGCGTCGCAGATGGCCGCGGTGTCCAGCCCTCCAGCCGCCAACGACCGTGTCGCCTTCCTCCTCCGCGCGCGAAGCTGCGTGTTCATTCTTCCCATGGTGCTTTCCATCTGACAGCGCAGCAGCACAACGGCAACGGCCGCGGTGTCAGTGCGAATACCCTTACAAGGGTATCCGCCCTGGTTTTTGCAAGCGACAGAAAATAAGTCTAGTCTAAAGTTTGAGTATACCGCGTGAGTCGCGGCAGTGTCCGTTGTTTATGCGGCTGATGGTTGACTAGAATAAAGAGTGTGTGGGCGCGCGGATTTGAGGCGCGCGTGATTTTTTTTAATTGTTGATGATTGAAGAGTCGGCGTGATCGCCGGCCAGATTTTATTTTCTGATTAAACTAGGATTAAAAGATTATGTCTTCATTGACCGATGCGCGGCCTGTGACCCGTGCGTGCGTGCGGAGGACGACATCGACAACGAGGGGGGTTTGAAGTACTTTCAGTAGGCCCGCGCGTCACGCGGTGTCCGTCTAGTTAGGCGTCCGTCAGAGTTAAACCAAGATTTGGGCATAGCACTACGGTTGCGGCGACGGCGCAGGGATATTAGAGTAGCGCGAGGGAATGGAGGGGTTGAGGGCCTGGCAGGGCTATCCCCCCTTTTTGGTTTTGCTGTCGGCAGTGTTAGGACGGGGATAACATTTTCGTTTTCCTTGTTCGTCCCATTCTGACGATTAAAAATTCTAAATAAATTTTAATATTTTATTGTTATTATTTTCATACTCCGGCGTCCTTTGACTTGGATGTGACGCCGGGTTTAGTGGCCGCCACGGCGGCCAAGGGCCGTGAGCGCACGCCTTCTTAGGTTGGCCTGCAGGTTCTCACGCGCTTGGGATGCCGACGACATTCCTTTATCCTAATTGCTATGGTACATGGGCCGGAAGGAATTGGAGTTGCGGGACTTTTCTGCAGGAGCACCATCAGTTCCCCGTCGTCCACCGTGGAGAGGTTGGGTATGAGTGTGCCCACGGGACGCTCGTCCACTTCGGACTTCAAAGTTCTCATTTGAATATTTGTTACTTCCACAAAAGATCTGCGTCGGGCCGTTTCACCTAGGCCCGCACCTGGGCACATAGCAAACCCGCACCCTCGGTCCTGCGACTTGCTATGAGAAGTCGGGATGAGGCTTGTCCGCTGAGAGGCTGAAGGGGTGGCGGGGCCTGGTTGAAGGGGGCAGGCCAGGGGAGCCTTAGCGGAGAGGTTGCTGGGCAGACGTGGGTGATAACTACTGAGCGAAGCCTTCGTCAAATTGTGGTATAGGGGTAAAGACTAACCCAGCTGTCAAAAACCATACTTGCCACAAGACTTCCCGTACTGACAGGCGGATCGGCTGGGCACACCGGGCTATATTGAGCATTGACAGGTAGTGTGCCAATGGAGAAATGATCGCAAGGTCGGACGCGGCGCTAACCTCTCGAGGACGAGCCCGACGACCTGGGCGCAGAGGAAGGAGTGCGGAGGCAGCAGGGAGAGAGGAGCAACGGGAGCTAGGCAGGTGAAGCGAGGCAGAGCTAGCGAACGTGCGCTGCCGGGTTGTAGGAGGAAGCGGAGCGCTGCGGGGGACGGGCGCCGAAACAGCACGGTGAGGCAAGGCGGAGAGGCAACGGGCAGCAGTAGAAGGGAGTCGGGAATGACAGAAGGAATGAATCGGGGCGCATTTCCGCGCCTGATTCATTCGGAGAGGGGGACTGCGAAGGAAGGCGGGTTGTGGCTGATGGAACTAGGAGGTGCGAGTAGCTAGGGGAGTCGGGAAGTTAGAAAGAGGAGGAGGATAAAGGTAGAGTGAACCTGGGCGTGGGTTCGCGCTAGGTGCAGTCGGTGTCAAAGACAGCCCGGGCGACGGAGGTAACAACGATGGCAGGTGAAGCGCAGCGGGGAAAGGTCAGCATACTCGATTCTCCATGGAATCGGACGAGGGAAAAGTCGAAGTTGGGGTTTTGGAGGTAGGCGGATCCGGATCCGTGGTTACATTAGGCAAGGAGTTAGCAAGTTAGGAGGTAGGGAAGAAAGTTACTGTGCGGATGTATGGCGGGAGTGAAAGGAGAAAAGGAAGAAACGAGTATCTGACTGTATCTCGCTCGTTTCCGAACGGAATCGAGCGAGGAAGGGGTCGAAATCGGGGTTTTAGACCATGGCGACCTCGGATCCACGGTTAGTTTAGGGTGAAAGTCAGTGTAGGAAGAGGTTAATAAGAAAAAGTGTGCGTGAAGGATATGGAGATGGTGGAAGAAGGGGAGGTTGAAAAAACTATATCTAGCCCAATTCCTTATGAAATCGAGCAGGGAAAGATTCGAAGTAGGGGTCTTTGGATGTTGTGAGTCCAATGGTAGTGATAGTTCAGTCTATAGAGTAGTGGTTTACCCGGGCTCAGTGTGGGGAGTTGCGCTAAGGGGCGATTTTTAGATGGTAATGAACCTTTTCACTTTTGAGCGGAAGATTCATCCGTACCTTTGCCTAGCACATTGAAAGGGAGGCTGCTCGGTTCGGGGTGCCTGTGTTGTCTGTCGATGGTGATGGGTGTTTGTTGGAGTGACTCCCTAGCTCAGTGGATGGTGGAAACCAACGGTCTGCGGGTTCGACCGTGGTGTGAGTAGGTCGTGTGCTGCTTTGCTCCGAGGGGGGGGCATGTGGGTGTCCTCGTCCGCGCTTCGCTGCTACCCTGCTGCCTGTGTCCCGCTGGCTTCGGATGTGGTGTGTGCACGTTCTCTGGAAGGGAACACCGAAGGGGGTGAAAAGCCATGTCGACCACCGGAATCCGTTGTCCAATAGGCTGCTGTATGAGAAGGGGGTCCGCCGTTGTATGAGGTTTGCAGGTATGCCATCACCGCTTGGTCTGTGGCTCGTACTAGCTGATTGCAGTTGCTGCCAGATTACGAGCCATAGCTGCTTTTGCGGTTTCAAGGGAGGATTTGCTGGCATGATACCGTTGTTGCGATCAGCTGCGTACGATTCCGCTGGCAGGAGGTTGTTGCGGCTTTACCTGCTAGCTTCCGTGAGTTGCTGCTGAGGTCTTGATGCCTGTAGGTGCTACCATAGTTGTTGTCACTCTCCACATTGGAATGGTGTTGCGTGCGGTGGCCCAGCGCACAGTATTTCCTGCTAGGGGACTGTAGTGTTCCTTGATTGTTTTTTTCTGTGGGTACGACCGATTACTTCGGCTGCATGGCTACTACTACGGTTGTTGGGCTTGCTACGGACTGCTGCGTTGCCTTGAGCACGGCGACTGTTTGGAACGATAGGACTGCAGCTTCATGCTGGGCAGCAAAGGGGTAGTATGAGGAGGGCGATTGGACCTCAAGGAAAGACTGTTGATTGTAACTTGGAAGAATGGTTGTGCAGGGGGGCTATTGCTGCGAATTGGAGGTTCGTCAGGAGGGTTGAGTTCAACAATTTGACTTTTGTTTGACCAAGCCCCTACGATTTGGCTGCCATTGCGGGGCCCTCAGGCGACTCAAGGTATCAAGGCCCTCTCACGTGAGTCTGAGTGCACCCCTCTTAGTTCTAAGAGACTCAAACTATTCTTTTTCTGCCCTTCTTACTCTAAGTCTACTCTAATTGGTTCTGAGAGGAAGGCGGCAGGCGGGATTGCAACCCGTAATCCGTGCCAAGGCCTCTGTGGGAGGTTCGCCCCACCGATTGCGGGAGCTCTACCGGAACTCAAGAGGAGTTCTGGAGGCAGGGAACTGAAAGGTAAAGGTTTCACTTTCTTTCTATAAACCCAGTTATAACCCCTATCTGTACTTCTCTCTATGCGTTGACTAAGTATGTTGCATGCACCCCATATTTGACTTGGGTTTGACTTTCAGGACATAACCCAGACTAAGTAAATGAACGAATGCACAACCTCAAGTTTCAGTTTTATTGATGTCTGAAAGCAGATCGAGAAAGGGGGGTTGCATCATGGGGAAGGTTGGGAGGAAGGCAGTTTTGCTTGCGCTTGAATGGGTCTTATAGAGTCAGGCATTGTTTCTACGATGAATGACTTAACTGTTGTGTTTTGTTTTATTTTCTGAAGGGTCAAGCATTGTTTCTAAGATGAATGGTTTGGTCGCAGTGTTTATTTAATTTAACCAGGCATTGTTTCTAAGATGAATGGTCTGGTTGTTGTTTCTTTGGGGTATTGACTGTGCAAACTTTGAGGACCAAACATTGTTTCTAAGATGAATGGTCGTTGTTTATTTTGAGTGGTTTCTGAACAGTCTCTGGGTTTTGACCCAGGGTACTCTGTTTTTTTTGTGCTGAGAAAAGAGGGTTGAGCACTGTCTCTAAGACGAATGACTCAACTCTTTTGGTTGTTTTATTCTGAGGGAGGTTCAGGTCAAAGACTGAACATTGTTTCTAAGATGAATGGTCTAAGTCTGAGGCCACAAGATTATAATGTGAACAAAAGAATAAGACTTTCTGTATTACTATATCTATATGTTTATGAGAATAAGGCTAGCCAGACATTGTTTCTAAGACGAATGGTCTGACTATAGCCTTATCACAAATCAAAAGAGTATAACTAAGAGTTATAATTGAAAGTAACTTGGGCGGGCTGAGCATTGTTTCTAAGACGAATGACTTAGTCTTACGCTCATTTTTAAAGATTAAAGTTTAGAGTTGTGTGTCCGAAATCCGATTCAACGGGGGTTTGGAGTTGAACGGTTCAACTCCCGTTGAACCCCCGTTTCAACTCCGCGTTATACCCCGTTACAACGTGGTACAACTCGGCCCGCGGAATTTTTTTTCGCCGCCAAAAAATAACTAAAAAAATAATAAAAAAATATGAGGGTGTAGTTTTTTTTCCTCTCTACATCCCCATATTTTTATTTGTATTTTTTTGGCATTTAAATTATTTTAAAAAAAAATCAAAAACAAAACGAGACTCGAAATACATAGGTTTTTTTTTTTTTTTTTTTTTTTTT
>BFEA01000116.1:2948355-2963813 GCA_003427395.1 Chara braunii
TTTTTTTTTTTTTTTTTTTAAGAAACACACCCCCACTGGTGATAGTGGCGCTGGTAAGAGCAGACACCACTACCACCCGGGGAAAGGCTCCATCTATTGGTGGGGAGCATCACCTGCTGGAAAACGGGTCCTGTGTCCCATATAGAGGATGAAAGAGTCAAAGAGAACTTGAGAGGGGCGCCTGCCAGCATTGATTACCTTGGATTCCAGGGAATTGACTGAGCAAGACTTTATGAAAAATTCTTGAGAAAAAGTCTGCCTGCTTGCTCCACTTGTAGTAGCTATCCTACTTACGTGAATCTGCAGAATCATAAGAATAATCTTTTGAGGAATAGTCTGCCTGTCTGCTCTACTTGTAGTAGCTATCCCACTGTTTTAACTCTACAGACCCCCAGGGTCCTGCATCCCACTGGGAGGCAACCTGTATAGAAAAACCAGTAATGAGGTCATTGGTGAGCTTTTGTATCTCTTCACCCTTCGAGGGAGGGCGCCAAATAGGTAGTTAGGTGTTGATACTTGTTTGGGGGCAATTTGCTCCAACCCCAGCTTGATGACCGCACCAGTGGAAAATGGCACACGTCTGCAGATCTCTTTTTTTTCTTTTTCTTTTTATAGAAAACTAAGCTATATTATTCTCTCAATTTCACCTTTCACTGTCTACGTACTCCTTCTCCTAAGGTTATACAGCGGACCCCTGCGAGCATAGCTACCTCTCACAATTAAGGGGATGCATGTTGGCCCCCGCCGTAATCGGCGGAGTCAGGGAGTAGGATGAGGCTGTTGGTGGGGGGACCGGCTAATACAAACACCGAGCATTTTGCCAGTAGATGCGCCTCGCCGCCTCCCATCTACTTGCCCCACCCCCCATCGAGTAGCAGCAGTCGCTATGGCCAACACTCCCCACACACCACACACAACGCACTCACACTCACACTTACACCCGTGTTGGTCATAGGCCTACTGGTAGTACCGATCAGGAGTGTGAAGCAGACTATCACAGCTGGTTGGCACTAAGTGCGCCATTGGCGATCATAGGGTTTGAACCCACGACCTCCTTGCGTGCCTAACCCACTGAGGTAGGTCACTGGATTAGTCTTAGATTTGTCGTACTGTGACGTACCAGCTTCCAGACCTGTGCCATTTTTCGGGCCCCTTTCCTCCCCCTGTTTTCTGTGCATCAAAATGTGTCTTGCTCGGCCCCCGAGGRCCCCCCCCCCCCCCTCTCTGTTTTTTTTCGATTAAAGGTACCTTGCTGAAATCTGTATTTTTTGTCTATATTAGTGGTTCTTGAAATTCCGTCATTTTTGTAATTTGGAAATGTATGGGAATTACGCACGCCTTAGCGAGCGCGCTCGGAATTTGGCTCGACAGTTAGGAATCCCAGAATTTACGGAACTCGACGTGTCCTTTCACGCGTGAATGTTATCGGCCTCGACATGGAAAATTCTGGGAATATTGTAGGAATATGGATAGGCGTAGGACTTTCTTTCTTTCTCGCGCCTACTTTGCGCGAGGATATGGTGATTCCAATTTTTGAATTAGCGTAGGGCTAGGGAAAAGCTGCAACTGTTTCGGTGCCCGTTCTCTTCTGTTGTTTGGCACCATGCGTATGAGCTCCCTCCTCCTTCCTCCCTGTGCCCCTCTTCGCGCGCACATGCTTTCTCACTCCCTCCCCCTGTAACTGTTTTTCTCTCTCCTTCCCGGCGCACGCCCTTTTTCTCTTTCTTGATCATCCGATCTTGGAGTCGTTTCGCGCTATTCTTCGCACTCTTCTTCTTCCCGCTCTTACACCGCGCTCGGAAACCCGGTTGATCCTCTCTTCCCATCTAGCCAAGGAGAAGCGTCGTGTAAGAGGAAATCCCTACTGCGCGACGATTCTGATTGGCTGAGATTGGATTGTGAGAGATCAACATGGCTTTCGACGAGCGATTACCCTCAAGCCCTCCCTCACCTTCCTCTTTCCCACCCTTCGTCTTTCCCCGCATCTGACTCCCTTCTCGCAACTATAAATTCCACTGGCGCATCCGCAAAACTCTTTCTCAACTCGTCAGCCAGCTTCCGAGAAGCAGTGGCTAGATGGTGTGTGTGTGGTGCGAGTCGAAAAGTCCCGACGGGCTGACTGTAGACTGGCTGGCTGTGCGCCTGATTGCCATGACGGACTGTGGGATCGGGGCGAGCCCGCGCATAAACTAAGTCGGCGGGGTGACGACCGCAATGGTGGCAGGTGGCAGGTGGCATGCGATGGCCGGGATCATCGGTGCATGTATGAGGAGTGACAGGAGTTAGATGGATGAATGGCCCGAGGCCATGATGGAACTTTACGGCGGATGCGCCTCCTTGTCTCTGTCCTATCCTTGGGTGTGAGTGCAACTTCACGGCAGTTAAGCCTGAAATTATTTTCATCTCCAAATGTTTGTATGATTATCCTCGATTGAATTCATTCCGCTATTCTTCTCCCCACATATCTTTTGATGTGAATGACTATGTATGTTTGGGAATGGTTGCTTGATAGGTCGACGCTTTGATTATCCTCGGGATGACAGGGCAGGGGTGCAGAGCACATGAAACATTGAATAATGAATGGCTGTCATTTTCGCACCTTCCGCGATAAGTAACTACGAATGTTTTGTCCTTGAATGGATTGGTCTTTGATTTGGTTGAAGAGTGGTGGTGAATGAAATGTATGAGAACGATTGAATTGTTGGCTAAAGCAATTATGTTGTTGGGATTTTGTTCGAGAATGCAAGGGTGTTTCGATCTGACGATGTTGTGATTGCGGGAGGGTCTTCAACCCGAAATACACTCCGCATACCCTCTGCTGCAGACCCTCGTTTCGCAAAACCCGAAAGACGATCTGTCTTCTCAGAGAGAAGAAGGGCGCCATGTGCAATCTGCATGCGTGGATCACCGACCGTGTCCCACCTGATGTGAGTACTGTCCTCACAAATCCTGTATGAAAATTTCTTGGCGAAACCATAGACCATTGCAAACTCTCTCTCTCTCTCTCTCAAGCGCGCGCGCTGTGAGAAACAAAGGAATGCTCTCACTTTGCTTCGCATGTTTTAGATAAATAAAGGCGATAATCGGAAAAGCTCGATTGATAGACGGGGGATTAACGATGAATGATTGATACCGACTCTTGCAATTGGTTGGATTGGCATGTGGACTGAAGGCCCCAATCCGACTGGGCGCCGGCCTCCCGTACTCTCGCCACGTCCCTTCCCGTACAACGAGAAAAGGACACGTGTATGCGAGTGGGACGTACGAGAAGCCGTCGCCAAGATCGGTGGTCGATATTATTTTCCTTCTGAAACTCGGTGCTCAGGATTTGTCGGGGCAGGCTTTGTCATTATTGATACGCATTTTTCGCCTTATTTGCTGTTGTTACCATTTAACGAGTTGATCGTCATTCTGTGGATGGCAGTGGCACCACATTGGCCTAACACTCTGTGCAGCGACTGTTGTCGCCTCGAGCGTTACCAATCAAAAGGCTTCCACTACCGCGTACGGAGTGAGGACGAACACAAGGAACGAGCTACGTGGTTGAGACCCTCCACGTCAGATTCTGAGTTGTGCAATGAGCGGTGTCGGGACTTGATCCGAAAATGAGACACCAAATGTGTACCCGCTCCCTTTCATGTGAAGCGAAGAGCAACGGCCCGCTGGGAAGTTCAACGATACTTTTTGGATTGAATTTCCCCGCGCCGAACGTCCCGCGCGCGCCTTTTTCTCCCCTGACCTCCGCGTAGTGACGGATCCTCCCCTCTTACTAAGTCGGACCAGCACGGGGGTTCTCGGTTCTGTCCGTGTCCCCACACTCAATTTCCAAAAATCCTTGGCACACCCCATCTCGCTGTCATTCCAGGGCCCCCTTGTAGCAGACCCACCAGGTGTGGTGCTCTGCTAGTGACAGAGATGGAGATGGAGGAAGAAGGGGGAGCAAGATGGCACAACGCAGCTCCCCACGCAAGACTCCAACGCACGTACTCCAAAATGTGCAAGTGAGGAATGAAGCTGAAAACAGACAATGGCTAGGGTATACCCCAGCGGACTGACGGGACTGGACTGGACTGGCTGGTACCGACAGAGGTACCGGCCTGGACTGGCCTACCCCGAATATAACACAGGCCTGTGAGAACAGGCCAAGGGGCTGGTCTCACAGGCCAACCCGAGGTCTGCTACACCCCTCCCGCAATTTAAACACTCCGAACGGAAGACAGCGCAGGGCGTGAGGTTGCGCGTCACAGTACTCTATGCAGGTGGGACCTTTTACCGAACCATGATAAGTGAGTGGCAGTTACTAAGTCTTATTCTTCTCTCAGTTTCACCTTTCACTGCCTACGGACCACAACTCCTAAGCCTATACAGCGGTCCCCTGCAAGCATAGCTACCTCTCACAATTAAGGGGATGCATGTTGCCCCCCTCCCTAATTGGCGGTGGTTAGGGAGTAGGGTGGGGCCGCCTTTCACTGCCTACCTACCACAACTCCTAAGCCTATATGGGGGACCCCTCCAAGCATAGCTACCTCTCACAATTAACCGGATGCATGTTGTCCCCCTCCCTCATTGGCGGTGGTCAGGGGGTAGGGTGAGGCCGCCCGTGAGGGGGACCAGCTAATGCAAAGACCGAGCATTTTGCCAGTACCTGCACCTCCCATCTATTTCCACCACCCACATCGAGTATCCGCAGTGTCTATGGCGAGCATTCTCCCACACACCACACACAACGCCCCCACACCCATGAACCCCCCCGACACCCATGATCGCCAGAGACCCTACCAATACAGGATGCGGGAAGCAAGCCAACTATCTCAGTTGGTTGGCAAGGAGAGTGCCGCATGTGGAGAGTGGGGATCGAACCGACGACCTCCTGAATGCCACTGCGTGTCTAACGGCCGCTTGCTCAAGTGAGTGGCATTTGTGTCCCGCCCACCTCCATTCATCAATAGGACAAACGTACAATACCCTACAGTAGTGGGCCCCGACCCTGACCACCTGGGGTATTACCGTCTTCACTGGAATAGAACGCACGGTCCTTACAGCTGTATTTGTTTATCGGGGCAACTTTCAGCCTAGATATATCCATACTGACCCGTCCGTTCATAATGGCAGCACGAAGGTACTCTACACACAGGGCATACGTTTTGTACGAAATAGAGCCTTTTTGAAAAAGTAGGAGACAAAAAAATATAACGAAATAAAAGTTGTCGCGGATGTGGCTCTGTTTATCCCAAGTTTTAGATATTGCAATTAACGTCTTCTATCTTTCGATCTAATTTAATGAATAATTACATCCAACGTACATCTCAGAGAGAGATAAATGTCTAGAAATTTATAATTATCGGATTAAAGACTCCGCACTTGAAAAAAAAAAAAGAAAAACAAATTACAGCCATGTAAGTGCGTGCTTATGATTAATTGGATCATCGCACTGTGACGATTGTCTCAGCTTGCGGTAAATACGCATCAAGTAAAAAAATCGAATAATGATAACAATAAATAAATAATAATAACAAATTAAAAAATAAATTAAAAAGGGCATACTTGAGTTCGCATGCTTATGATTTTCATTTTTGTTATTTATTTATTTATTCTCGTTTTTCGCGGTGGTTTGCCGCTGGGGGTGCTGTGAGAAGTTCATTGAACCTGACTCTTGTCATTTAGAGGAACGAGAAAAAGGGCATACTTGACTGGTAGTACGGATATATTAATTACGGAGTAATGCACAAGCAAGCGACACGGAGTAATCCAAAAGCAAAGAGAATTGAATTTTCCAAATTCCCCCCCAAAAATTAGAAAAAAGGGAAGTGATAGGGAGTAGTCCAAAGCAGATCCGATCGTGGTACGTGTGGTAAATGCAGAATAAAACGTTTCCTCCCCCCCCACACCCCCCACACCCCCCCCCTCTCCCAAACAAGCTCCTCCTCTCATTCAGAACCGGAATATGAAGAAGTCCACATGCAGATTTGATCGTGATACTCTTAATGCGGAGGAGGAGGAGGGGAAGGGAGGAAGCGGAGAAGGGAAGGAGGAGGCGGAGAAGGGAAGAAGGAGGAGGAATACCTATCTCGGCCTTTTGGCTAAGATCAAGTGTTGTATCTGTTTTCATCAGTATATAATAATATCTGATCTGTGGTCCCATCGGGCCACAACGATATTAGATTAAATTTTCTGCTCCACGGAGGGGTCCGAGGGGTAGGCTTGCCTGCTCGGCCCCTCCAGCGTTGCCTTCGCATTGCACTGCAGCGAGGTGTAGCGCAGCCCTCAGGAGGAAGAGAAGGAGGGAGGCACGTCTTTGACAAACGGCGTATCCCTGAAGAGGGATGCAATTCTGCGGGGGAATGGCTAGGGGAGAATCCTTAAGAACGAGAGTATATGAGCGAGACTTACGTAAAACCTATTCATCGAGCTCAAATATGATGGTAATCATTGCCATTCTTCACGTCATCTGTTTATCTTTCGCTTCCTGATCACGTGCATGAGCGTACGTGCATGTCGGCGCGGGCATTCGGACGTACTTTGTGTGTAAGTGTGGGTGTGGCTGTTGGTGGGGAGAGAGAGAGAGAGAGAGAGAGAGAGAGAGAGAGAGAGAGAGAGAGAGAGATGCAGTTCTTCGGTTAGGACAGGCTGCTTGTAATGTTCCCCTCCCTGCCCTTGCCGCCTCTCGCCGTTTTCTGCTCGCCAAAACAGCTGGCAGTTCTTCGGTTAGGACAGGCTGCTTGTAATGTTCCCCTCCCTGCCCTTGCCGCCTCTCGCCGTTTTCTGCTCGCCAAAACAGCTGAAAAACTATGTATTGACTATTAAGAAGAGATAGATGGAGTATAATCCAACGGCCTTGAACACGTCAGACTATTAGGAATAGATAGTTGGAGTATAATCCAACAGTCTTCAACACGTCCGAACATGGGAGAGTAGCAAAAATGAGGAAGATAAGAGCAAGAAAACAGCAGCCACCTGGGGAACACTTGTCAATCGGATCGCGATGGCGTCAACACATCCCCCATCTCCCGCCCCCTCCCCACACAGACACACACAGAGAGAGAGAGAGAGAGAGAGAGAGAGAGAGAGAGAGATGCAATGAGCACAACCGGGAGTTGAAGAGATGCCAGTGGCAAGCGAAGTAGACACCTGGATTGAATTTGTCCGATATAGGTCGATGTGTGTGTGTGTTTGCTGTAAAGCAAGCAAAGGGAGGTGAGAGTCTACTGGGTTCTTGTCCGTTATCGTGGAGAGTTAGGTGGCTTAGGGCCGCTGTTCTGGAGAGGAGGATAAAGAGAACAAGAAAAGTGAGGCGGATACCTTTCCTTTACCCGCCTTTTGGCTAAGATCAAGTGTATTTGACCCGGCTGGCGGCGGGGGGAAAGACAGAGGGGGGATGGGGAGAGATAAGAACTAAAGAGGAAGGGGAAAGGGAGGATCGCATAGAAGGGAGGAACAAGGGAGGAACAAGAAAAGAGGAAGGAGAAAGAAGGAAGGGATGCACTGATGATGCTGAGAAGCGTGTGACGAGGACGGAGGAGGAAAGAAGGACGAAGGAGAAGGAAGGATTGACGCAAGCATCCGTTGTCCTGACCACGTTCGTCTTTTATCATCCTGTCGTAAGCGAAGTACTGCATCTCTCTCTCTCTCTCTCTCTCTCTCTCTCTCTCTCTCTCTCGTGCGCGCTAGTTACGTTAAACAATCAGACGGATGGATAGAGAGATAAATACCCACAGAGCTATGTTGGACTGACATACAAAGAGAGAGATAAGTGGAAAGAAAGATAGAGATCCGCACACAGACAGACATACACACAGAGAGAGAGAGAGAGAGAGAGAGAGAGAGAGAGAGAGAGAGAGAGAGAGAGAGAGAGAGAGAGAGAGACATACACAGACTGTCAGACATACGAATAGAGGGAGGGAGGGAGGGAGGGAGGGAAGGAAACTCCAGTCCTTGTCATTTTCATGCGACTGAACGTCAGGGAGGGAAGGAAACTCCAGTCCTTGTCATTTCCCCCCCTGGTGATGGAGCTTATAGCTGCATGCGACTCCAACGTTGCGTCAACTCATATTCACTAGCGGTAGTTATTACACAAAGTGTTCTGTTCGGGGTTATATGACGGTCCCTGCAGAGGTGCTGATTGGGCACCAGAGCTAGAGCAAGCAGCTCCCCTCTCGCCTTGCCCCGAATGGTACGCATAGAACTCTTGGCTCGTCCGATTCCAAGCTGCTGTTCAATGCACTTGCTCTTGTTCTTGTTGTCGTTTTCTTTTTTCTTGTTCCATCAATTCAATACATATAGCCCCCAATGTTAATACAATATGTTATTGATCTCAATTCCGTTAGGGTTTGAACTCTCAACCTGTACATGAACAGTTGCAAGTGCCTACCATCCAGCCGCCTGGGCTGGCTTGTTGTTGTTGTTGTTGTTGCTGGTGTTGCTGGTGGTGGTGATGGTCCACATCTATTCTATTCAGGGGAGACCTCCTTTAGGTCCTGTTTTACGTGAAACAGTGCCCTGGTACTTCCTCAGAGTCGCAGCAGCAGCGTGCCCGCAACCACTTTGATTTTCTAGCTGGGAAACCCGGTACTGGTGGTTTAAACCACCAGTACTTGGCCCATACATCAGCCGCAGGCGTTTCCCATTAACAGGCTGCGACTGGTGGGCTTTGGCCTACGGGACCACGATGGCTGGAGGCGCCAGCCAAAAGAAAAGCGAAATGACGCGCCGGGGGCTCGGGGCTTTGGCCTACGGGACCACAATGGCTGGAGGCGCCAGCCAAAAGAAAAGCGACGCGCCGGGGGCTCGGCAAAACTTGGCGCGCAGGGCGTTTCCCGGCTCGGCATCAATAGCTGGGCCGAGTACTGGTGGTTTAAGTTCTTCACGTCATGAGGCAGAGTAGGATCAGAGGTGCTACCGGACTCACGGATGTGTACTTAGACGGCAGCCATCACCTTTGGCCTCTTCTGTTTTCCTCCAAGAAAGACAACAAAAAAGCCAACAAAGTGTTTCCCATGTCACATCTGGGCTTGAGGGTTCATCATAATGTACATTCCCTTGCCCCCAGTGTGCACCAATCGCATGAGACTTAAGACCGGGGGCCAAGTCCCACTTACCCGGATCCTCCATTCCCAACTGTAGATCATGAAAATCAACGCCCAGAAATGAAGAATCCGGTCAAGTGGGACTTGGCCCCGGGTATGTAGAGGGGGCAACTCCCAACCTTGTGCGATCAGCCCCACTATTATCTCTGTCAGTGAAACAATTCGCTGCCGTGGTCACTGTTGGATTTATGGTCCAATGGCGACAGGTTTCGCTTTCTGTCTGCAGCGATTCACCCTTGAACTTTCAGGAGGTAGTGGTGGTTTGAATCACCGGTCTAACCTGACCGTCTTCTTGGGTAAGTTCATGAATGGAGTTTAATATCTGAAACCATGAACCCTAAACCCTAAACCAAAGAAGCATCCTTTCTCAAAAAGGTCCAATCTACCACGGTGGTTCCAATCTGTTTTTTGGGTTTTTTTTTTTTTGTGGAAATAACAGATGGGGTTACTATTTGGGGTGATATGAACATCCCTCGGTAGTAGCCTTCTGTCTTTAGCTCCTGTGTATTGGTGGGGAGTGTCACCTGCTGGAAACCTGGTCCAGCGTCCCATTACATAGCTTGAGGCACATCTTATACCACTGCAGCCTACCTCTATCTATATACAACAACTGCACTATTTACAAGCCTCTTTTCTCAAAGGTGCAATTCACTACAAGCATCCTTTCTCGAAGTCCCGTATCTATGTAGTCTATAGTATAGACCACTGCACTCACGGTACAAAGAGCGAAGTACCGTATCTGTATGCTGCGCTGACGCCGTGACTGGTCAATTGTGACACCTGCTCCTGGACAGCCGTGTTGACTGCATCCTCATCTGGATACTGCAGCATTCTTAACTCTGGTTCATCCAGGACACAACAATACCTGACATCTGGGACTTTATTATCACGACCTAGATGTTGAATACAAATGGCAGAAAACACCTCTGCACCGTAGCTGTTCCGTCCCCACTGCGCCAAGCCATGTGACAGGAAGGGCAGCGGTGCCTGACTCGGGCCTCAGAAGGAAAGCAGCATGCAGCATCAAAGCATCCTCTCTGCTTATGCAGTGCCTGACTGTGCAGCCGTCTCCGCTGCGCCAAGCAATGCGACTGGAAGGGCAGCGGTGCCCGACTCTGGCCCTCAGAAGGAAAGCAGCATGCAGCATCCTCTCTGCTTATGCAGTGCCTGACTGTGCAGCCGTCCCCGCTGCGCCAAGCAATGCGAGAGGAAGGGCAGCGGTGCCTGTCTCTGGCCCTCAGAAGGAAAGCAGCATGCAGCATCAAAGCATCCTCTCTGCTTATGCAGCGCCTGACTGTGGAGTCCCACTCCTCCATCGAGAGGTGCTGCTTCCCAGGGGTCTGTCTTGCCGCCCAACCTCAACTCAACCTGGTACTCGTCACCAAAAAAAAAAAAAAAAAAAAAGATCCTGGTACTCATCACTTACAGGGCCAACCTCAACTCAACCTGGTACTCGTCACAAAAAAAAGAGAAAGGAAAAAAAAAGCCCCGGTAGTACCGGTACTCGTCACCCATAGGGCAAACATAAGGGAACCTATATGACAGCAATTGGCTGAACACAGCCAAGTTAAGAAGCTCAGATGAACACCCACACCCACACCCACACCCACACGCACACCCACACCCACACCCACACCCACACCCACACCCACACCCACACCCACCCCATGTGGCTGAATGGTACACACATGTAACTGTTAGTAGACAGATCATTGGCTCGAATACTGATGGAATCAGGCGGATACTCATGTTTGGGGCCACCACCCCCTAAGGGAAAGTCCATGAGAGCAATTGGCACTCCATGAGGAAGTTGAGATCCTCAGATGCACATCCACACACAGCCCCTGTGGCTGAATGGTAACACACATGTACCTTCTTCCCCCGAATACAATGTACGGTCATTATAGCTGTATCTAGACTGAAAGATGGCTCAAATACGGCTATAATGACTGTACGTTGTATTCGGGGGAAGAAGGCGCAGTTAGTTAGCATATCATGAGTTCAAATCCTGACAGAATCAGGTCGATTATTGAAGATGAGGAGGGGCTACCCCCTTTTGGAAAGAAGAGATGCAGCAGGTGAATCATTGGCCTCAAGACACACAACAGGTCGACCCTAACCCTCACTCTTCGGGGAAGAAAGGGCCGTTAGCAGCATCTCCTGTCTTCCCTTGAATAGAGCGTACGCCGTACAGTCATTATCGCTCTATCTAGAACAAAAGTTGCCCCAAAGACAGCTACAATGACCATTAAACCCTAATTTCAGGATCATTCATGGTTACTCAGGGCCGAAAAGTGGGGGTCCCCGTTAACCGCTTGTGTTATGTTCTATTCGAGGGAAAGATGGTTGCACTTCTCCCATGACCAAAGTGTCAGCTGATGCCCAATCTCTCTCATCATAGATGTTTTTGTGAGTTGACCTTACGAAGTCAATATTTTATTATTTTCTCCTCTTTTTGGTTTAGGGTTTTGGAAGTTTAAAAAGGTCAGCCAACCAATTCCCAATTCAATATCCCCAAGAAGTTGGATAAGACATAAATGCTTGCTTGTGAAAAGGCCAAGTGATTACGGAGTCTATTTACAACCCCTATTATCTGCCCCCTCTCTTGTGGATCCTGAGCGAGCCTGCAACCCACATGTCTAGCGTTTGCCCCCGAACACAAAAACAAACCCTCATTTTGACTGCATGTGACTGGAAAGATGGCTCATATACGTTCATAATCAGGCTTTGTTTTGTTCGGTGGGGAAGGCGGTTGTCATAAGGTTGTGTTAAACCGCTATGGCGTTCACAACTTCGCATGAGCCTAAAAGTTGACGAAACTACCTTCCAAGGCTCGTAAGCCGGCAGCTCGGCGCCTTTTCAAAGGCGCCTGCCACTTGCTCTACCGGCACAGTCCCGAATCCGAATGGAAATGCTCTTACCGCTTTCAAACCGGTAAGAGCGGTACTCTGCATGCTTCAGGTGAACTGGCGGTTTAAAAAAGTACCAAAACTTTGAAACTCAAAACCACCTCTACATCCTGGAAAATTGGTTGGCAAGGACTCCACCGAGCCTGTGGTCACTGACTTTCTGGCAGGCTGTCTTTGTCTAGTTAACTCAGATTTCTAAAGCGAGTCTGGATGCTTCAGTTGCTTTAAGCCACCAGTACTTGGCCCATACATCGGCTGCATCCCTTTCCATAATGCGTGCAGCATTTCACGGGCTTCGGACCTACCGGACCACAATGGCTGGCGGCGCCAGCCAAACGAAGAACAAAAGAGACGTCGAGCTGGCGGTTCGTCAAAGCTGGGCGGCGTGCAGAGCTTTTCCAGCATAGGAGAAAAGTGCCTAGGAAGTACTGGTGGATTGACCACAGCTGGGAATGAATGAGATGTCATAGGCACAGACAAAGACTGTCTGGTCATCAGGGAATACCAGTGTTGTGGATAAATGATTGGGATTACTGAGCTCAGGACTGCTCAAGTGGTTTACAGGGAGCCCCCTCTTTTCAGTCCACATGTTACCCCCCCCCCTTCCAGCACCAAAAAAGGCAATTGAGTTTCAGTTTTAAAGGCCATGAGAAAACCCTGAAAATTTAGGCTCTGTTAACAGCTTCTCTTTATTCAACTTTTTTTTTTTTTTTTTTTCTTCACCCAAACAACGAGGGCCCATCCATTCTGGGGCGCGGCAGTCCGGTTGCTTATCACCGGCAAGCGTAGAACACAGTGCAAAGAAGAGAGGTTCAGAAAAACAGCTCGGCCTCCCATCCCTGTGGCCCTAGCCGCCATACAGGAGGGGCTCAGGGGGGCAGCCGAGTGGTGCACGCCTACACACCCTGGAGCGCCCATAGTGGCCGGCAAATATCCACTCAGTACCGAGATGCACACTATGGGAGCCCCAGGCTGGCAGGTTTGGGCCGCTGACCCGCCCCTCCAGTCTTGGGGCCTCTGCTTCTGCTCCCGTAGTCACCTACCGCTCGGACTAACTGCAACTCTCCATCTATCCCCTACCGTCTTCACCCGAATAGAACGCCCGGTAATTATCGCCGTATCTGGGCTGAAAGTTGTGAAATCAGACTGTACTCCAAACTTGCTTACAACATGCGTACACGCAACTGATGGCAAACCAAACTCTTTCAACTATGGCCGCCGAACACTGTCTCCACCACCTGCCTCACTCTACCTCATGCACGCATGTACGGGGATCTACCCTAAATGTCCACGCTACACAGACACACACATTCTGTACACTCTGTCTGTGACAGCAGCTGGGCGGCTATGGCCGCCGTCGTCTTCCTCCTCCTAGCTATGGCCGCGGTTGTCTTCCTCCTGGCCAGCTATGGCCGTCGTCTTCCTCACTGCCCACTTCAGCTCCGGGCACCTGCAGACCTCCACGCACAAGTCACCAAGGCAGCGCTTCCGCATGGCTCACAGGCGAATGAATGAATGGCCGAACGCTGCCTCTTTATTTATACTTCTTCGGAGGTGGCCGGGCCCTGCCTCCAAACGTGTGGGCCTGGGCCAAAACGCGTGGGGCCCGGGTCTGGAATCTTCCAGGCCGCGTAGGCCTGGTAGGCCCAAAACGCGTGTTCCGGACCCTTCTGCATACCGCGTGGCCAGAACCTTCCCCCACGTGCAGCCCTTCCCTGATACTTGCTGACTGGACTGGCCTGCAGGGACCTATAGCTTTCTAGCGCCTACAGACCTATGGACTGACTCTAGGCCCTCAGTAGACGCAGGTAGAGACTTCTAGAACAGACCCTCCTAACTACCGGTAACAGACTTAACTACTAACCTACATAAGATCAGTCAGATTATGTGCAGTAGTTAGTAGTGCTCAGTACTTGTTCGGTGCATCGATCCAGATGCTTTCCGTAGTAGATGGAAATTCTCAACTGTGGGACACATTAATTTTTATTTCATTTAATTTCACATTTAGATGTAAAATAACTTAAATAAGCCGTTTTTGTTCCGACGCATCTTTCTGGCTGCAGCCAATGAATAATCCGTGCTGCCACCTTTTTTTTTTTTTTTTTTGCAATACACAGAACCTTACGGTTCTGGGGAGTATCAGTCCGGTTCCGTTTTTTTTTATTTATTCCACGGGCAAGTCATGAAAGCACGTTACAACACACACAAGACGCTTCCCCCCATTATGATTGGGAGATCCGAGTGGGCGGCATTGATTACTCCCATTCTGGAAGGATGTACCACTCCTCACCCCTGCCTTAGCCTTTTACTCAGGTGTAGATGCTCCCTGACTCGTATCGCTACTCGTCTACCCTTAGGGTGTTACTATCCTACTATTTGGGTTTGTCGACGCTGTGCACCTCTCAGCTGCTTGCTGTCAAATATGCTAATGGGGCCTAGTGCTCTGTGCCCTAGTTGCTTCCTCAGCTTTTCCTCAGATTTTTAAAAATCCTATGCATCTGATGCTTCTGTGTCCCTGTGGGGTGAGCTTTACTAAGTTTTTCTCTCTCTAGCAAGTAGTCTACGAAGGAGCACTTAACAAAACTGGTTCTGGATAGTCCTCAGTTCTGTATCCCCTGTTCGTGGTTGATGCTGCTAAAACCCTAAACCCTAAACTGTAAACCCTAAACCGTAAACCCTAAACCGTAAACCCTAAACCCTGGGTACGCCTTGGCATAAACCCTCTATCCCCGTCTGTGAGCCTGAGATGCTGGATGGTTAATTATCTGGTTGTGGCAGATGGCAAGAGCCCTGGGATTGTTGAAGCTTGTATTGCCTACCTCTACGGAACTGGGGTGGAGCAGCATGGGTTTGGCATGTGGTGTTGAAGGGGTGTGTGACTGCAGGGGGCGGTGAGGGGTGTGGAGGGTGGCTTTTGAGGAGGAAGTTGGTGTCTTGAGGTGGATGTTGCTGGCGGGTGGCATGTGGGGACGTTCGGCGGATGTGGAAGGTGAACTGAGGAGGTTGATTCTTGTTCAGAGGCTTTCTTCTACCGGTCTGTTTGGTGTGCCTACAAGTGGACGAGCCGTGGTGGTTTGAGAAGCACGTCTACGTTCCTTCTGTGGACCTGTCCAGAGTGATACAGATTAGAGTTGGGTGACTTGGGTTAACATTGAGTTTGCCAATGACGTCCTGCACTGTACCAACTTTTTTGTGGAGCTTATTGCTATTAGAGCTTGGATTAGTGTATGCCTTTCTCGGCCTTTTGGCTAAGATCAAGTGTAGTATCTGTTCTGATCAGTTTAATATCTGATCCGTGGAAAAAAGAAAAAAGAAAAAAAGAAAAGAGCTTGGATCAGTGTTGATCAGATCTGCATTATTTTGACAGGCTCTGCATTGTGTTTGTTGTTGCAATCGGTGATGAAGATCCTCCCTCTCTCTCTCTCTCTCTCTCTCTCTCTCTCTCTCTCTCTCTCTCTCTCTCTCT
>BFEA01000116.1:3046402-3059624 GCA_003427395.1 Chara braunii
TGATCTGACCTCAGTGACTGTCTGAGGTCGTGGCCAGTCTCGAATACTAGCCACCTTCGCATCTTCCGGCCTAATCCCTTCCGCGGATACTTCATGACCCAAGTATAGTATCTTAGTGCAGCCAAACTCGCACTTTTGTAAGTTGACCTTATACTTGTGTTGTCGTAGGAGTGAGAGTACCTTCTCAACATGTTGTGCGTGCTCCTCGGCAGACTTACTAAAGATAAGAATGTCGTCTAAGTAGACCACGGCAAACTTATCTAAATGGTCATGGAAGATCCGATTCATAGCGTGATGGAATGTACCCGGCGCATTACAAAGACCGAAAGGCATCACAACAAACTCATACAGACCATATCTAGTCTAAAAAGTTGTCTTGTGTTGGTCCTCGGGTTTTATTGCGATCTGATGATATCCGGATTTCAAGTCTATCTTGCTATAGTACTTGCATCCCTGCACCCTATCCAATAGGTCGTCTATGCGAGGTAGAGGCTCTTCGTTCTTCACGGTGATGGCATTGAGGCCTCTATAGTCAATGCACATCCTCAAAGTACCCCCCTTCTTCGGTACGAATAGAACGGGTGATCCGTAAGGGGAAGTACTAGGCCGAATCCAACCCTTCTCTGTCAGCTCCTTAAGCTGTCGCCGAAGTTCATCTAACTCGGCGGGGGCCATCCTATAGATCCTTCCCTTTGGGGTCTTACTCCCTGGAATGATTTCTATAGCGTGGACGACTTCTCTTTCCACAACGCCTGTGGGCTCTTCGAACAGATCAGGGAACTTAGCAACGATGCGTTCTCTATCTCTGGGGGTGTTTTAAATGCCTCCCCCTTCTCAGAGACATAAACAAGGTACATACCCTCCTCTTGGTTCTGCTTATAGTAGTTGTAGAACGCTGATGCACACAAGCAGCCATGGGTATCTATAATACTACTGGACTTGAACTTAGTCAATCTGACAGTTCGGCCATCGGGCAACTTATGCTTGCGCACCTTCTTATCCCAGTCGAACTGGGGCTTAACAACTTCGAGGTAGTACATGCCTAACAACATTTCGAATGGCAAGTCGTCGCTAACCAAGAACGAGATCTCATGGTTAAGCTCACCTCCTCCATAGGAGAAGGTACAGACTACGTCCTTGATATAGTCTGTTACAATCATGCGCTCCTTGTTGGCCAAAGTAGATGCTACCGGTCTCCTAAGGTGACGTACCCGGTCCTGTAGGTGCAGCCTTTCCAAACAGTCGCGACTTATGTAATTTCGCGTGGAGCCTATGTCTATGAAGGCACCACATTTGCGGCCTCCTACATCGACCTCCATCACAAAATGTTCCCCTCTAGGACCTTTCCTTAGCGCCACCCAAGACTCACGAGGGTCCTTGTTTGACCACTCACTCTCCAAGTCCTCTAAGGCTTCAGACACATCTAACGCACAGAGCATAGTTTGGTCTAGTTGTGTCTGCGGGGTGACTAAGGGGTCATTAGCCTTGGCCTTGTCATGAAGTGAGGAGGGTATCAATCCCACTTCATCTTGAGTAGAAGCAGCTATTTCTTCCACTGGCCTCACGTGTTTCCCGAGCTAGTAGCCTGGGAATAAGTTGCCCCCATTTTTGGAGCAACCTTTTGCGTAACCTTAGCGTTCTGGCACTTGTACTGCGAGTGTCCGTATTCCCCGCAGTTGATACAAGCGCCACGCGTTCGGCGGTCACGCCACACGTCTTGATCAAGACCTGCCTTAACCCACTCAGCCTGTTTGGTCTGATTGGAGGTGGCCTTCACTTGACCCCTTGGTTGGCCTTTCCCTCGGCCACCGGCCTTAGCCTTTACTACTGCGGCGAGGGTGTTACCCTCAGCTACCTCCTCGCCGTCATACTTTGAATAGTCCATCAGGTCAGAGAGTTCGTCAATCTCAGTTTGAGTCCCATCAGACTCAACCATCATCAACTTTGCTCCCTTCTTCTTCCACTCCTGAAGACTCTTCTTCTTCTTTGAGTCATTCTGTGAGGTGGGTTGAGCATTGCCTAGAGTGGCCTCCAAATCTAAAGCCTTCCTACACAATGTCTCAAACGAATGATACTCTGTGCGTGCCTCGCTGGCCAGCAAGTTCCTGATGTTCTTTGACAAACATCTAACAAACGTTGTTAACAGGAACTGGTCACTGTAGTTGATGCCTGGGACGAAGATCAGGCTCTCAACGGTAGTCGTAAGCTCTCTAACTGACCTGAACTTTCGTTGGTCTAGTTTGTTAATGGCATCAGTGGCCTTTTGTGCCTCCTGTGGATTATGTCATCGAGCTTCTACCATTTCCATGAACTGGTCTAACGTTAGAGACTTAGCCCAATCCGCCATGCGTCGCCCGTACCCGACCTTTATCACTACACCATCTAGCCATTTGGCTGCCTTACCTTCGAGGTAAGACGCCGCAGTTACCACTTCATCCTCCAGCAAGGTCCTCTTTGCCTTCACCCAAACCAGGACCGTTCTCAACCATGTGTTGAGTTCTTCGCCCTTTCTCTCACCTGAGAAAGCAAGGGGCGGTTTCATTGGGGTCTTAGGATACCATTGACCCTGCGGCTGTCCAGAATGTTGAACAGGTTGTTGCGGTGGTGTAGCTCCCACCGCTAGACCCGAAGAAGAAGATGCAACAGTCTGTGCGACTGCTGCAGACGTAACCACTAGGCTGTGTACCAGCTTGAACTAGAAAGGGGCCTGACATCGCCGATAACGGCAACGGCGATTGTGCTGGTGGCCGGAATCCTGGCCTTGTCAAAGCATCCAGGATCTGGTCTAGAGTGCTCTGCATGAAGTCTAATTTGCTGTCCACGTGTGCGTGCAATGACAACATATTTTTCTTCAATACTTTCACCGGGTCAATCAATGCTTACTCATCCAAGCCCTCTAATTCAGCCTTATCAGCCTCTAAAGTTTCAAGCCTGGCTGCTCTAGTTTTCATCGCATTTTCTCTATCGGTAGCATCTTTCAGGTCCTGCTCTAACTTACGGCGAAGCCTCTCGACCTGCTGGATCTCTCTGAGCTCCCTCTCACGTGGGGTCAACGGGCTGAACTGCGCGCCCGCCATTTGACTAGAAGACTGTCTAGAACCTGTGGAACCGGAAGTGCCCGAGGAACTTGTGGAACTCGTTGGCATTCCCAACTGGCTCCCATTAGTCCCTGACGAGGACGCAGACGATGACGCAGCAGAGCTTGCGCCGTTAGCCATCGCAACTGCTCTGCCTGCTCTCTAGCTGCTGCGTTTGCTGCTGCTATCCCCGCTGCTAGCGCACGGGCTCTACGTAGTCGTCTTTCTTCTCCCTGTTCTAAGGCCTGGAACATGTGCGGTACCCTTAGTGCCTGTGCACGTGTTAGTCTCCTACCGTCAGCTCTATCATCAACAGGGTCTGACCCACTCATTAGTTAGACAGATAGTGTCTACACTAGAATCCCCTAATGGAATCCTACCGCAGCCTGTATCTGACCAGCACGTAATTTTCTATAAATAGTTGTGTCCAGCGAGTTCCCTTGGCATGTCTACAACATTCACACAGATTGTCTACGTAGTCTAGATGCACCCTGATTGGTTCACTTACAGCATCATTAGTTAGAACTGGCTATGGTAGCATACAACAGTCCTACACTAATCTGTCTATGAGGTTAGCAGTCCGTCAACCAACTAATCAAAGGTACAAAAAGACAATGTAGCAGATGTATGATTGATGGGAATAGTTGTGTATTTAGTTGAGCACCAATTGAAATCTACCCTTCCCCTCAATCCAACCATCCGGACAGCATCTTGAGCAAAGCAGTGCGTTCGTGTGTGTATCGGCCCACCCCTGTGCCCAAGTCAGAGCCAAGTAAGCCAGCCACCCCACTCTTATTTACCCTCGTATGGAAACGAGCCTTACACCCGGATGATCTGGCTGATCAGGAGGATTATTAAGAGCGCCCCCATCTCTTCAGGAATTCTTTAACGTCGCAGTCAGGAGGACGATCACAGCCAGAATCATTCCGAGTACCCAACCAGAAATGTTTATAGACGGTCTGGTAAGCGTCTCATACAAGGCTGGCACACTTGGCAAGACTTCTATCTGAGCGCAGCAAGTGCCAAACAGGACAGCAGCCATCGCATGCGTGCACTACTCCCTGTGGGTTGGCATGGTGACCGTGACCCAGTGCTTCGACCAGGGCCCTTCAGAGGCACCGCCCTTTCTCCTTCCAGATGCTTCCGGGAAGATTGTCGTCTCTCAAGGTAGCGCGCTCACGACACCTCACCAAGGAGAGGACTCTCAAGTTGGACTCACTTCCTCACGGTAAGAAGAGATTGAGAAGGTAGATAAGGTAAGGGATCAACATACCTGGAGATAACTGCCCCTGCCACATCAGCATGCTCTCATCACCAATCATACATTCCGCCTGTCACCACGGCTAATAATGTCGTCTGTAGCCTTCCGGCGCACCCCTCTCTACCCAGGGCGTGCGCCAATCAATGGCCTGACGTCACAAGTACCAACTGCGAAGAAGCATCGTCAACGCACCAAGTCTGTATAACGCCAGCATGCCAGAGGTAAGTGGCGATCAAACCAGCTCCGATACCAAATTGCAACGAACATGAATATGGACGAAGCACAGAAATCCAGAATGCAAAATCACACTGAAGTCCAAGTAGTCGAAGCCAAAGCAGATAGTACAATGGAACCGAGTAACCATCCAATTGAGAATGATACAGAAGAATCGTGAGTCAATGTCCATGCCCAAACAGGGCAACACCAACAGCATAACCCAAATGTAGCGCTCTCTTGTGAATGGCGTCAGGCGCCCTATCTACTCTACAGCCTAGCCTACAACTACAGCAATGAAAGCAACCAGACAACTTGACTACCAGCGAGTGATGATGTCAACACCAATGCCGACCTCCACCTCCACCAGGTAYGTGTCCTCTTCACCCACACTCTTCCCTGTTACCCACRCAGCGCCCTTCACCTCCGAAGACCACCTTCACCCCTCACCTCTCCTGCGCCCTCATGCGGCCCGGCTATGGCCGCCAGTGCCTTGCATGCAGGCAGCGCCCTACCGCCTAGCGCTAGCCTGCTTCACCTTAGCSCAGCGCAGCTCTKCACAGCGCAGCACACAYGCATCCGCGCAGCGTGCCCGCAATGCCCGCATTGGCCAAGATCCCTGCCCACTCGCCCTGCTTGCCTATATGCCAGTGCAGCGTGTGGGCGGCCTCCCTTCAGCCTGYGACCGGGRCCCAGAGGCTGAACCCAGCCCGATACAGTTGGGCCCCGGGGCAATGCAGTTGCGCCTCCTTCATCAAGGCCTGCGGCCAGATTCAGATAGTGGGCCGATTTCCCTTTGGCATTTTCGGCCTCTATACCCAGCATGCATTGTCGGCCTCACGTTCGAGTGCCCAGGGCCTAACTAACTCAGAGGCCCTGGGCTTTCAGCATTTGCTGAAATCCGAGACTCGGTGCACTCCAACCAACTGGCGTGCTGCAACTGTATGGACCCCACTTCGTGAAATGTTGGCACAGAGGGCTCTTGTTGATTTGCTGGCCCGCCTTCACTTAGGGCGGGCACGAGGCTTGCTGGGGCCTTAGCCCAGAACATGTACATCATGGCAAGGCCCCTACTTGAGGGCTCGTTCCTCACAATTAGCACCTTCACACTTCCTTCCGCCGAAGCACCCCTGAACAGTGAACAGCATTGATTGCTCCATCTTTCCAGGAGGATTGACTGTCACCTTGTCTTTCTGACAAATTCCTCCCAGGTCATATCATTAAACCTGCCAGCTATTTTTTTCTTTTAAAAACAAGAATCATAAGACATGGTGTGCCCTTTCGGAAGTAATCAATGCCGCCCACTCGGGTCTCCCAACGAGAATGCGGAGAATCATATCTTACTATCTTCTTCTTCTTCTTCCTCCTCCTCTTCTTCTTCTTCTTCTTCTTTTTACGCTGTCTTCTCCTCATCGGGGGGACAGCTCGTAAATTTTCTGTCGATGTTTTTCACCCCTTCAAACCATTGACTCCGTCTTGCACGACCAGCGAACAGACCCCGCGGGGTACTGCTAGCGAGTTCTATCAAGTGTGCCAAATATGTAATTATTTGACTTGCCGGGGGAAAAGGAACCGGACTGACGCTCCCCAGAATGGATTATGGAGCCAGAACCGCAAGGTTCTGTTTGTTAAAACAATAAATAGAAAAGGGTCCGCCCGGACTCCACCCTCGGTGTCTGCCCTTGGTCGGCATTGCCACCCATTGCTGACTCAGACGTTGCTGTAGGCTCCATCCCTGTTCGTTGCGATCGTAAGGGGCGCTGGGGTCTCTCTCTTCGACTGCTCTGACTTCCACATGCTGACTCTGAGTCATGCCATTCTTTCCATTGCAACCTCATGTCGTGAGTGTGTGGCACCTTGCCTCTTGCGAACCAGATTGTCTTGCAGTTCGTCAACCATACTTGTTCAGTTTTGAATTGCATATTTGAGTCGATTCCATTTGCGTAGGATTTCCGCCTCAATCATACTCCTCGTAGACATCCCGAGTTTGTCATGTTCATCGACTCAGACCTTGATGCGTTCATGAAACTTTATTCATGCATTTAGCTTTATTAATTCACTGATTAAGTCCCCATCGAAGCGTGCACATACCCACCCATCAAACCCCACATCCATCCACTCACACTATTCATCCGTACATCCATCCACCTACCATACGGCCACTAAGCCACCCCCCATTCACCCACCCCTCACAATTTTGTTTTTATTGATTAACCACCAGTACTTCCGAAAGTCGTGCCCGTTAACAAGCCATGGTTTTAGGAAATGTACGGGCCACTACAGGAGCGCCCAAATTCATCGGAGTAGAAACGTTTCTACTCAATAGTTTTTTTTTCCGCGGCCAATAGCTGGGCGAAGTGCTGGTGGTTTAAGTTTCATACCTGGCCACCTTTCCATGTCACTGTTCCTTCACCTGGTCCTCCTTCTGCACGTTTGTCTGTGCCTTGGTCCATCCCTTCATGGATCTGTCCCTCCATTTTCTTGATTCTCCTCTCTTGCTCGCTAGCTCCCAAATCCAACCCACTCAACCGACTCATTCGCTTACTCTTTAAACCACCAGTACACACCATACATCAGCCGTGGGCCCATTACGGAGGCTGGAAACGTGACAAAGGCCGCCGATGGAATTTATCAACGGTGGCCAGGCCCTGACTTTTTCAGATGGGCGACAAGTACTCTTTCAGCAAGGCTGGGGCCATGTACTGGTGGTCTAAAGGAAGAGACGAGGGGGAAGGGGGGGGAGGAGGGGAGGAGCAGAACAGGTCCTGCAGGGACCATCGGTCTGGTTCTTATTCCATGGGCAAGTCATAAAGAAACATAATATACCCACTGTTGATGCATCCCCACGTTACACCTTGCGGATCCCTGAAAGCGCTGATTAATTCTTTAAGAAGGGTTGCCTGTAGTTAAGCCCACACTTCAGAACATAACCTACCATCTATAATGAGTATTCTACTATTCGCTGAAATGTACCATTTTAAATAGCATCAAAACTAGGATACCCCCGCCGGGCATACTTCCTTGTGCAAGCCAGCCAGCCAACCAGCAAGCCAGCCTGCCACCAGCCACGAAGCTAGCCTGCCTGCCTGCCGGCCGGCTAGGCAGCCAGCGGAGCAGCCAGCTCAGCAGCCAGTAGGCCAGCCAGGCACTCAAGCAGGAAGCCAGGAAGGCACAGGCAGGCAGGCAGGCAGGCAGGCAGGGAGGCAGGCAGGGAGGCAGGCAGGCGGCCAGCCAGCCAGCAAGGCCGGCAGGTAAGCAGACAGGCAGGGAGGCCGGGAGGCAGGGTGGGAGCCAAGCAGGCAGCCTGGAAGCCAGTGAGCCATGAAGCCAGCCAGCAAGACGCCCAGACAGACAGACAGACAGACAGACACAGGGCCAGAGAGATGAATACACACAGAGATGGAGAGATGGACACCGAGACTAACACAGAGACGGACACAGAGATGCACAGAGAGAGGAACAGAGAGACAGCGAGGAGATAAAAGGATCGATGGGCAGAGAATAAGATGGACAGACGGACGGACAGACGGACAGACGGACGGACGGACGGACAGACAGTGGACAGAGGCAGACAGATAGACAGACCATACAAACAGGCAGGCAGGCTGACCGGCTAAACCAACCGACCGACTGACCGACTGACCGATCAACCGAGAGAGAGAGAGAGAGAGAGAGAGAGAGAGAGAGAGAGAGAGAGAGAGAGAGAGAGAGAGAGAGAGAGAGAGAGAGAGAGAGAGAGANGAGAGAGAGAGAGAGAGAGAGAGAGAGAGAGAGAGAGAGAGAGAGAGAGAGAGAGAGAGGTAGGTAGGTTATCTTCATCTTCAGTATTGAACAGCCACTGCATTTCTGCCTCGATGCATTTTATTTGTAACGTTTGTTTTCACACTTGAAGTCCATTCTTTCCCAACTGGAAGCTCTCTCATCTCTCACCTCCACCTACTCCCAAACCTCTGCTTATATTGTGAGCAGGTTACTTTTCTTCATGCATGGTATGTATGTTTCTCCTATCCTCCCTCGATCAGGTATGGCCTCAATATCACATAGGTCCATCTTCTGCTGGTCATACCTTTTCTTTCCATTCTCTTGTTTGTGTGAAGATTTATGCTTTGTTATAATCGTTCCATGTCCACATAACTCAGTTAATCCTCATTCTCGTAGAATCTTTATGTACTTGGCTCAAAACTGCCATGCGATGTAGTATGTACATTTTTGTCGGAATCTGACTGTATTTGACTTAAGACATGCTACACCCCTCAGCTTCTCCGTAGATGCTCTATCGCTCTGCTAGCGGCTGCTTGACTCAACTCACTTGTCAGAAATGCCTATGTATCACGCACTAGCCAGAAAAGCCTATGTATTAGGTTTGGACTCTTTAGGAGGAACATTGTAGCATGTTCAGGACCCAGCGCATGTGGATGAATGTTACACAGGTACTACACGCATGTAGGCAGATCAGGAGTTCGAGTCCTGTTCAGGTCGAACGGATACAATACAGTTGGGCCTAAGCCCTTCGTTTGAAAAAAAAAATGAAAAAAATGAAAAAAAGAAGAAGAAGAAGAGAAGCATATTCAGGAATGCTGGCTGCTGGTAACAGATTGATTCTTTTTGTTTTTTTCGTTTCGTTTTCTAAACTTTTTTTCGTTTTGTTTTTTTCGTTTCGTTTTTTTTTTCGTTTCTAGCACTGGCTAGTAATTTCTACCAAGTGGTTAGAACTTAGAAGCAACTAAGATCAGGGTCCTCAAGTTTTGCAGACAAAGAAAGCCTCAGAAAGGCGTAAAGCAGAAAAGTTGAGAAAATACCTCAAAGAGTCAAAACAGCTTCCATTTTCGTCGAGAAAGGGATGGGATGGAAAGATTTCTGAAATGCAACAATCAAAGAATGAAAATTTGGTTTTAGAGATTTTAGAGATTTTGACTCCAATCTAGAGAACTTTGGACTAGGTCACTCGCTTATGGCTATGGCACAAATTCCTCTTTTTCGTCAAAAGACAGAGCGCCAGAATTTACCTGAATTACTTTTTTTTTTCGTTTTCTTTTTTTTTAACAGGGCGACGGTCTTTAGATATCATCATCGAACTGACCGGCCCCAGGCAATTCAGAATGATTTTATTGAAAATTTGTTCTCTTCATCTGAGGGAGGGTATCTGGATTCGAACTTGAGTCTGTATTTTGAGAAAGAATGAAAAACTGTTGACAATATAGTAATATATGTCATTGCAGAGGGAAATGGGAGATGGCAGTTAAGAATTCAATAAGCTGGAGGATGGCTCAGGCGTTTCATCGCTGGAAAATTGAAGCAGGCACGGAAAAGGAAGAACGGGAGGAGGCAGAACAAGCGCTCCTGGAGCGTGTTTCTGAGATTATCCAAACACTGTACAAGAAAATTGCATGGTCAGCATGGAGGCAGGCCCATGTGGTCGCCGCATTCCGCAGAGCATGGCAGCAGAAGACTCTGCTTTCTTTATGGAAAAAGGTGGTGTCTCTGCCTCAAAAATCTGCTGCACTTGAAAGTCAAACCACTCAAAAGAGTCAACAAAAACTGTTCTTCAACTGTTTGGTGCCAAAACTGTGGAAGAGCCCCTGCAGTGTTCTCTTAACTAGTTGGAACTTGTTTCTTCTTAAGTTCTAACTATACCATCTTCACCCGAATAGAACACCCGGTCATAATGGCTGCATCTGGACTGAAAGTTGCCCCCAATACGGCTATAATGACCGGGCGTTCTATTCGGGTGAAGACGGTAGTTGTTCTCACTGGTTGTGGTTCAAACTAGTGGCTCTTACTGGTTGTGGTTCAAGCTACCGTCTTCACCCGAATAGAACGCCCGGTCAGCCCAGATACGGCAATAATTACCGGGCGTTCTATTCGGGTGAAGATGGTAGTGGCTCTTACTGATTGTTCAAACTAGTTAGTAATGCTAACGGTAGTTATTCAAAACTATTGTTTAACTACTACCTTCTTCCCCCGAATACAACGTAGTACGACCATTATAGCTGTATCGAGACTGAAAGATGCCTCAAATACAGCTATAATGACCATACGTTGTGTTCGGGGGAAGAAGGTAGTTGAACTAGCAGTTTTCCCAAACTCCTAAAAAGTCGGCGGCTGGGCCCGACGACGGCTGCCGTTGAAAAATCTCATCGGCGGCCATTGTTTCGTTTCGGCCTCCTTAAAGATCGGAGGCCCACCCGAGGCTCCCTATTTTCCCAACCGTCAAAGGTACTACCTTCTTCCCCCGAATACAATGTATGGTCATTATATCTGTATCTAGACTGGAATGCCCCAAATACAGCTATAATGACCGTACGTTGTATTCAGGGCAAGAAGGTAGTGGTTAAAACTTAAAACCTAAGTGTTTCTAGCTGTTCTAAACTTCTAACTAGTTGTCTCTGTTGCTCTAACTAAATTGCCTTCCTCCTAAAAACAGTTCAAACTTCAAACCCCTTTCTCCTAAAAACAAACTCGTCAACAAGGAACTCTTGACGAAAGCTCGGCCTACCGGATCCAAGAGGGGGTTACCGGGAAGGTGCGCTCAATTCTGAGGCCCCCAACTTTGGCGGTTTTTTATTTTGATTTGTAGGGACAGAAATTCTGGAAAGAATCAGGGATGTAAAATAGGCCACGCCGCATCAAAGAGGAAAAAAAATCCATAATAAACAAAACTGGTTATGGAACTTATGGCACGGAAGAATATCCAGTCCAAACTGAATGCATATTTCAATCAAAGTCTTTGTCGCTCAAATGGGAGCGACGTTTCATGCTGGGTGGGCAGGCCCGGGAGGTCCTTTTGTTTTTTTCAAGTTCGCACAAATAGGCTTGGTGGAACCGGTGGTTCAAACTTCAAACCTATAGCAAGAAAACTTGAAAAAAGATGAGAGTCGAATGTTGAAGCTGACGGTTAAGGATCATTAGCTAGATGCAATTTGTTACAAAGGATATATGTCTCTTGACTCTCTTGACTCTCTTCCCCTCATGCTCAAAGCTTAGGTAACTGATTGTTACATCATCATAGTCATTTACTGTGATTATTAAAACTTATTGGTCTGTGCATTTCCTGAATAACATCTGTGTCACTCTTTTTCTGACCACGTTCGGCGTGCGTTCAAGGCTGTCCACCTTTCCAAACAGCGTTGAAAATCTGGCCGCAGTTTAGAATGCATTTGAGGCTGTCCATGTTCCAAAAGAGAGTTCTTGTTTGCCTTCTTCTTTTTCTGTTTAATCAGAAATGACAGAAAACCTTTATATTGAAAAATAGGTTTGAGGCCCGGGAGCTCACAATTTGACCCCGGGGTTATTTATCCTGGGAGCATTACCCAGTAACTTCAGTTTACGACCCTTTGCCCGCCGACGCTGAACCTATTCTTGCCTATCCATCTCAGTGACCATCTATGGTCCCTAAGTTATAGCCTTCTATGCCCCCCTTAGCGGCTTACAGCTGCCTGATAATCTTGGTTTCCCAGGGCCATGAGGCCAATCTTGATAATCCACCTACCCCTTTTACCAGCCTCTTGCGTGGCTAACCATGAAGTCGGGGTCTTTTTTTTCTTTTTCTTTTTTTTTGAACCTCTTGTTGGGAGGATTCCACTTGAGAAGGTGATAAAAACATATCACCTTCTCAAGTGGCTCCCCTACTGGAGGGTTCCATCTATTAGTGGGGAGCAGCACTTGCGGAAGTCCGGGTCCTTAATCCCTGATCCCTATCGTGCAAGACAGCTAAGTGTGAAGGCGTGCTCTTAAACGCTAACCCTTGTTCTTTAATCCCTGAACCTTATCTTGCTTCTTTGTCTTATTGAATCAAATTTAATAAATCCTGCCTTAACCTTATCTTGCTTCGTTGTCTTATTGAATCAAATTTAATAAATCCTGCCTTTTTTTTCCCATTTTGTTTACGGACCATTGCTCTATTCGTGTGTGTCGTCCTTGGGGTGCAGGGGCCATACTCATCTTCTCGGTATCATTCATTATATCATCGCAGTTTGAATGGATGAGTGCAAGAACTAATCAAACCTAACGTTAATTTTGCAAGTGGTGTGTTAAGTTACTGTTATAGTCAGACCTTGAAACCTCTTCTTTGTTCTGTGTGCGTGTATTCAATACCATCCAGCAAAACAGTAGTGAGGTAGAGTGCTACTTTCTACATCTCTTGCTCTGATGGCCCATGCTGTGAGCTGTGAAACATCCAAGTGTGGACCTTCGTGCAGTTTTGGTACGCGCATCTGATTATTGACAGGTTGTCTATATATTTCAATGCAGATTTGTTGTATCGCTCATCAATTGATGGAGAACTTCAACTTGCTTTGTTAACTGCAGGCAGTTTACATTATGAAAGAGGATTGGGCATGGGCAAGGGAGGTGAAACAGCAGAGGATTGTTAAGGGAGCTTACTTGGCATGGAAATGTAAGGCACAAGAGTGGAGGGATATCAGACTACTCAAGGAAATACACGGCATGAAAATCGCATCCCTTCAAAATGATAGGTCAGCCTGACTCAGGACACCAAGCGATAGCAACTCAGTCGTAAATAATGTGTCGATGCTATCATTCTGTGCTTCCTGCTGACGCCTCCTCCTCCTCCTCCCTTTTCTTCTTCTTCTTCTTCTTCTTCTTCTTCTTCTTCTTCTTCCTTCTCCATCACGTCCTCACCCTCCTTCCTTCTCTTCCCTCCCTCTATTCC
>BFEA01000116.1:3072976-3084473 GCA_003427395.1 Chara braunii
CTCTCTCTCTCTCTCTCTCTCTCTCTCTCTCTCTCTCTCTCTCTCTCTCTCTCTCTCTCTCTCTCTCTCTCTCTCGCTCGCTCGCTTGCTCGCTCCCCCGCGCTGTTCCCGCCTTGTGCTTGTGTGCCTTTCCCGCCTTGTCACAACGAGTGCCAACAACCGCTTTCAAATTGTTCTTTTTTTTTCCTTCTGTTTTTTTTTTTTCCTCCTTTCCTGTTGTTTTTTCCCCCTTTTTCTGTTTTTTTTTTTTTTTCCTTCTTCACTATTGGTCATACGATGCTGTCGGTCGTTCCTTGCACCGACCCCCCATTTTATCGGTCGTACTGGTGGTTTAATTGCCTTCTCGATGTCTAGTGCCTCATTTAAATGGTCCAGGTTGGCCTTCACAGACACCCAGTCCATCCTTTTTTTTTCTTCTTTTTTTTCCCCAGCGTTGAAGGCCCCATCATCTATTGGTGGGAAGCAGCCCCTACTGGAAAGCGGGTCCAGCGTCCCTGTACAATGCAGTATGTTTGTGTTCCTGTGTATATGTCTGTATCTGCATTCAAAGTTCAAACTGTTGTATTCTGAGGCTTGGATAGCCCTCCATTCTCTCTCTGTCCTTATCTAAATTCAAATTTCAAACTGTTGTATTCCCTACATTGTCTCTCTGTCTTTATCTAAATTCAAATTTCAAACTGTTGTATTCAGAGGCTTCGATAGGCCCGCATGATCTCATTACGGTACAGTAGTGCTGGGAGCACTGGTCCACCATTCGGCGCAGTGGTCCATCCTAATGGCAGTCTGAATGCGTTGCTTTATTGTCTCGATCATTTCTTCACCTTCCACCTTCACTCCTGTCATGACAAGGATGCACCTGTGCCACTTTAAGGCCCATTAAATGGCCTTCCTCACCAGAGAAAATAGGTAATCCCGGAGGCCAGCGGCCTACCTCAGTTGGTAGAACACATAACTGGCATTCAGGAGGTCAGGGGTTGGATTCCCCGCCGTTCGACTCCCCACGGCCCCCTGCGGTGCACTTTGAATTCACTGGCTGAGATAAGTTTGCTTGGGCCCCCTGGCTGGTCTTGGCAGGAGTCGGGGCTCTGGCCATCCCTCGCTACAGTCTTCCCCCGAATACAACGTACGGTCCTTACAGCTGAATTTAGACTGACAGGTATCACAAATTCAGTTATAATGACCGTGCATTGTATTCGGGGGAAGACTGTAGGGGTTAGGAGCCTGGGTACTACTCCCCACAAAGAGTACAGTGGATAGATATAAGGTGGGTTCCTCCAGCATTTCCCCTAGCAAATCCCAGTGGCAGTTAGTGTGAGGTGTAGAGCGGACAGACATAGGCTTAGGCAACCTAGTGGGCCGTTAAGGGCTAGAGTATAGAGTGGATAGATTATGTCGCCACTCAGGGCATAACTGTGGAATTCCACCATCCTAGATGCGTGGGTAAGATAGCACGAGGTATGTAGGTAGCTAGTGCAAGGTGGAATAATATTGAGAGAAGAAAATAGGGCAGTGGTTCTCCTACCACCACCAGGATAGAGGTCTTGCACAAGGGCCTTAAATGAAAGAAAAAAAAAAGGGCAGTGAATACAGCTGTCCCCCATATGAGCAGAAGACAGCTTTGGCGGTACCTCAACGTGCTACGGAGTTGCAGGGCAGTCTTCCATTGCCCCGCCACCTGGTCCCATAGATCCCCCTCCCTTACCACCTCTTTACTAACCCATCCCTTCCAAGCACTTTCTGAGCTGGGAAAGATCTGCCCCTGGCTATCGGCAATCCATCAGGTGCCAAAGAGAGTTTGCCAGTAGGCCTCCTCCCAACGGGTATGAGGAACTTTATCTGGCAAGGGAAGATTTCTCCGAATTTGAAGAGGCTTGCCCAGAATCACACGCTGCCCATGTCTGTTCTAGCCGCTGCCCTATTGGTCGCATCTTGGCCGGAGGACATTCTTGGAATCACCGAGTATCTGACCCAGCGCGGTGGACTTATAGGGGAGCGGGCCTGTGGGGCCAGTCCAGCCAGTTTCTCCAGGGCCAGTGCACGCCAAGGACTCAAGGAACATCCAGGGAAAATTCTCACCCACCGCAGTGACCGAACCGTAACCCGCATCAAAGGTCAGTTTTTTCACACACTGGAGTGACAGGACGATAACCCGCATACCAGTGTCCAAAATCTCCAGGCTTGCTTTAGACTTGAAGTGTTGAATGGCTGAATCCCAACCCACTTGGATGATCGCATTCTTAATTTCATAGTTGCCCCTTGAAAAGAAGGCCACTACCTGTCTCTTTAATGCTCTGACAGCCTCATTACTTGGGGACCATAGCGCTGATTTATACAAGAGGGTTGCTACAGTCTTCCCCCAAATACAACGTACGGTCATTATAGCTGAATTTGGGGTATCTTCCAGTCTAAATTCAGCTATAATGACCGTACGTTCTATTCGGGGGAAGACTATAGGACTACGTTATAACAGCCAACGCTCTCCCGAATACTGAATTATGATTATCCTTCCACGTGGCAAGCTCACTCAAAGCCGGCCTCATTATGCACTCATCATCAGAGCTCGGTCATGTAACCACCATCCCCCTGCGCCTTGCTCCACTGCTCACCAAATGTGCAAAATGAGAATGAATCTTCCGCTAGAGCATGGAAAGAAAGATCGTAGTCCGAGTATGCTCTCAGGAGGGATGCATTTGTTCATTCGGAACAAGCTCGACCTTGACCTCCATCGGTACCATCTTCCCCCGAACACAACACACCCTCATTTTGACTGTATCGGGCGGAAAGACAATCTGTGATTCTGTATACATTCATTATCAGGGTGCGTTATGTTCGGGGGAAAACTGTAGACTTTACAAAATGCAAACAGAACTCATCCTGTTCCTGTCCCTGCAACTAGAACTGTCTGGAGAATGAGATAGTGTATTTTTTCACAGTTGAGGAGTGGAGCACATGGCCAATCAGTGGTTGTGATGCTGGCTGCGACAGTGGCACATCACCTTAATAAGTGAGGCACTGAATGCTTTCTGGACAACATGTGGGTGTAGTTTAGTGGTTAGAATTCCACGTTGTGGCCGTGGAGACCTGGGCTCGAATCCCAGCACCCACATATGGTGTCTTTTTTGTAGCTCAGATGCCTACTGTAATTTGGCAGCATGAGTTTTTGTACCTCAGAGGCCTACTGTAATTTGGCAGCATGAGTTTTAAACTTTTAAACCACCCAACTTTCTACATCCATGCCCGTTAACAAGCCACGATTTTAGGAAACGTATGGGCCACTACAGGAGCGGCCAAATTCATCCGACTTTCTACTCTATTTTTTTCCGCACCCAATAGCTGGGCCAAGTCCTGGCGGCTTAAGGGCCTGGCCCCACTGCTGCGAAGTTTGTGCTAAGAAAACACGGCCACTACAGGAGCGCCCAAATTTATCCGACTTTTTACTCTATTTTTTTTTCCGCAGCCAATAGCTGGGCCATGTACTGGTGGTTTAAGGGCCTGGCCCCACTGCTGCAAACTTTGTGCCAAGAAAACACAATCTGGTCGTGTTTACAACCAGGTTCGTGTGGGTGTAGTCTAGCAGCTAGAATTCCCTGTAGTGGACCTAGGTTCAGCTCCCAAATTTCATGGGCACATGGCTACCATGTTAACCCGACGAAAACTTGTGTACGTTCTCTTCAACTGACCTCTGAAAAATGGGTTCTCATAAATTGCTTTTTTTTCGAATAGAATGTAGGTTGGAATATAATGTACACAAATACAAATTTGGTTTGTGCTGCTTGTGCAGAATCTCAATAAAAAAATAAAAAAATAAAAAAGGTTGTACAACACTGCAATGCAAAGAACTATTGCCTGGGGCGAGGTCCCACTTGCACCGATTAAGAGATTTTGGCCGTTGATCTTCGTTATCGACGGCCAACATCTCTTAGTCCGTGCAAGTGGGACCTAGCCCCCGAGGATCCTGGCAAAATTTGCAAACAAAATCGAGAAAAAAAAAAAAAAGAAAAGGAGAACAGAAATATTTTTTTTTATGGCAGAGACAATGAGAGATTCCTTTTTTTTGCTTTTTTTTTGAAGAAATCTGGGAAGAAGAAAATGGTGATGTGCAACATTGTTATACAAACAACTTTTGCCGGAAAGCCTCGCCGGAATTCCCAACCAAATTCTAAAGAAAAAAAATGAAAATGAGTGTCGGTGCCGAGGTCCCAAAAAGTTGTACTCTGAAGTTCAATATTATTTAATGATGTACGTATGCTGTATTAAATACAACACTCCTCATATCTGCAGTGGTTACAATTCCATGTTGTGGCCCTGGAGACCAGGGCTCGAATCACAGCACCCACCCACAAATTGAAGGGCAGGTATTTCTGGTTTACATCGTGTCCGAGCTGGGTCCAGCCTAGAGGTTAGAATTCCAAATTGTGGGACCTGGACAGAGACCCAGGTCAAATCCCAGCAGCCAAAAGTTGAAGGGAGGTTAGTTAGTAGATTTCCTACTTAAAAAAAAAAACTAACTTAGTTTCCGGATTCGCCTCATCACTCCTATCAGCAGTCACGAGGTGGTGTTTTCTTAAAAAAAAAAAAAAAGTTTTCCAGATTCGCCCATGCTTTACATGTGTGGCCATGGAAACCGTAGCCTGAATCCCAGCATCTGCATGTGGCGTCTTTCATCACTCAGCAGTTTCTCTACCCAGATGGTGGTGAGAGAACCACCCAGTGGAGGCCTGCTGGTAGGATGGCTCCAATCTATTCGTGTGGAGCTGCACCTGGTGGAAAACAGGTCCAACATTCCGTTATGTACACGGATAAGAACAGATAACATGAGTGTGTGAGGTGGTTGGTAGGGATCCTGCCTCTTTTGCTTGATTGCAAGCCACCGTATTTCTACACTGCATCCTAGCAGGGTCCCTCCCCTGATGTTGCAGTAGGCCTGCTCCTCTCCCCCGTACTATAGCAGTTCTCAGTCCCCTCTACCAAAGCAAGCTAAGTGTACCATGCTGTTGTATGTGGGAGGGAAGGGGCCCAGGAACTCTGAAGCTGGCCTCATTGGGAATGACTTATCACAGGATGTCCAATCGCAGAATCTCTGTCTTACCCCCTGCGGTGGTGTTTTTGGTGCCCCAGAGGCCGAGGGTAGTTTGGCAGTGTGGGATTTATGAGTCTGGCCCCACTGCTGCTATGTTCATACTAAGAAAGAACGTCCTGATCGTGTTCAGATCGTGTTTACAACCAGGGTCATGTGGGTGTAATTTAGGTCAGTCGATCAGGGTTAAGAAAAGAAATCGTGAACACATCAGCCCAAGGGGTGGTGGTTGTAGTTTAGTGGTTAGAATTCCACGTTCTGGCCGTGGAGACCTGGGCTTAAGTCCCAGCACCCACAAATTGAGGGAAGGGTAAGTTGTGGCTTACATATGTGACGCTCTAACCTCATGCCCTGCGCTGATTTCCCGTCGGAGTGACTAAAGCGCAGAAAGGGCCCTGGAAAGTGGCAAAATGGGGTGTGCCAAGGATTTTTGGAAAATTGAGTGTGGAGACACACGTCAACACGCGTGCTGGAGGTGCGGCGCTGGCAGCGTGCGCTTGGCGGGGCGCTGGTCAGCCATCGGTGGCAAGGCGCTGGTTGTGCGCTGGTAGTGGGGCGCTGGTGGTTCGAAGGTGGCGAGGCGCTGGCTCCTTGAGAGGAGCGAGGAGCTGGTTGCTAGCAGACGGCGAGGCGCTGGCTACGGGTAAGCAACGAGGCGCTGGCGACTGGCGGTTGGCGTGGTGCTGGCTTCATGCAAGTGGCATGGTGCGGACAACTAGTGTGTGGGGACGCGTTGGCATGAGGACGCTGTGAGAGCATAAAAGGATCTGGCGATAGCGCTTAACGCACGCGTGGCATCCAGAGGCACTTGGCCAATCCACGTCACAAGCTGACGTGGCGGCTGGCCTGAGGCATTGTGGAAGAGGGAGAATAGTGGTGGACGCTGCTGTTTGTCCATTTCCCCTGTGCTTTCCACGTCAAGTATTCCATAGCCAATGCCCTTATAGAGGCTGGAGCGCTCGAGCGAGTTGGCGAAAGTCGACGTCGGTGGAAGAAAGTGGAGTCAGCCCCGTGGAACCGAAGTGTGGAGACGGCTGGACCAACTTGGAGCATCATCACAGCAGGAGGATCGTCGACGAGATCATCATCAAGGGAGCTCTTCTTCATTCTTGTGTTCTTTTGTTGTTGTTGTTTCCTGTGCAGTTTTTTTTCGTCAGAAGGGTTGGTTTATCATCAATATTGTCGTTGGCTGTCTTCACATATCAAAGCTGCTCGTCATATACGTCACCCACATCTTTTTCTGCCGGTGGTCGCCATCACTGTTGACGGTGGTCGTCATCATCATTTCGCTTCCTCATCTTCTTCATCGTCATTTGGACTTCTCCATCAAAATCGTAATCATAGTCTTCTTCTATTTTCATTACAGCAATAGTGAGTTGTCAATCTTCCACACCGGTGCCGTTAGGGTATCGCAAGTCAAGCGTTCCTTACTTATTTCTCGCCAATTTTTTTCCATCATCATCATCATCATCATCTACCAATCTCAATCTTTATCATCATCATCATCATCACAGTTTCTTATTCATTTTTTCATCAATTAGTAGTTATCTCTGTGTTGGTGGTTATATTCTCTTTGCCCAGATAGGTTATGGTCTTGTTGGTAGGTAGGTCGGTCAGGAAGGGAGCTCTACTCCGCAGGGGTAACACAAGGTGGGAGGTGATTGCCCTCTAGGGAGTAGACGAAGATGATGGGAGCTGACCTGGGATGGGGTTGGGAGATATGCACGGGGCCACATTATCTCCTGTCGGAGGCAGACTAGGTCAGAGTGCTAGATTTGAGGTACACCTTTTGGGGGAACTGTTTACGTTAAGGCAGAAGGGAATAGGGAGGTTCTCTCTCTCGTTGGGGCTGAGAGGAACTTCATATTGATAGCGGGGTTCAGCTCAGCGGAGGCAGCGAGAGGAGAAGAGGAGAACAGGAAACGAGGGGAAAGGAGGATAGTACATGGAAGAAGGGGAGGGGTGGAGAGGAATAGTCATCAGCATCCTCAACATTATACATCATCTGTGTGATCATCTCGGGGTACTCGTCAAATTTCATCATCAGAAAGGCTTTTTTATCAGGATTCTGATATTATCAGATCCTAGATTTCTAGTTGGCATTCTAGCTTAGCTAATTTCCTAATTGAGCCTTTTTGTGTAATGGCCAGGTTGAGTTGGCGCCAGAACAACGCTGGCAGGCGCTGGGGCGGTGCCCTGTAACCTGCTTGAGTAGGAGCTTGAGGCTTTGTATAGAGGTCTGGGATTGCCGAGGGAGGAAGGCGATCTGCAAACTTGACTAATGGATACAATCTGGCCGATGATGGTCGGAGCTGGGGTGGGTAGCGCTGCCCTGTAACCAAGCCAGATTGGGGTGTGAGACCAGGAAGAGGCCTGATTGGTGCACAGCACAGGCTCAGTTGAGATTGGTTGGCTGGAATGGATACAGGAAATTAGGGATAGGATAGTATTTGAGTGCTGAGTAGATAATCATTCTGATTAGTCATCATCTATCTCTTATCATCCTGAGTGATCCTCAATCAATGTATTTCCATTATAAGGGATGCTGGGCCCGGTTCCCAGCACGTGCTGCCCCCCATGAATAGATTGGAGCAATTTAAAAAAAAAGGGAAAAAAAAAAAAAAAAAAAAAAAAAAGAACTGAAATCTCCCATGTGGTCCCTTTTCTTTTTTTTTTTGGGGGGGGGAGAAGCTCCGATCTATTCGGGGGGAGCAGCACGTGCTGGGAACCGGGCCCAGCGTCCCTTGTGAAATGTACGTCGTTACATGAAATCTTCAGGACATAACCACTGTGCTGGAAACCAGGTCCAGCATCCCATATCAGCCCTTTACTCCCTTTCCTAACCTGTGGCCTGGCCGGGTATCGGAAGGAGAGCCATTGGGGGGCACCAATGGGTCTCCTTCCGTCCCCTTGCCCCTGCCAACCTCCTGCTATCCTCATGCTGTCCTCGTGTGATCGCGTGCTGAGAGATGGGGTCAATTGTTGAAAAAACTTAAAACCACTTGAAGGGCGGTCATTCAGCGTCGGTTACATGCTGCGCCTGCAACAGGCTGCACGGGCCATTTCCAGGCCCGTGACGTTTTCAGGCCAAAAGCCTGAAAACAAGGGCCTACAGGCCCTGTGTCGTTTCAGCCTGAAAGCCTGAAAAGGGCCTACAGGCCCTGTGTCGTTTCAGGCTAAATCAGGGCCGTTTTGGCCCTGAGTGTTTTTAGCCTGAAACTGAGGGCCATTTTCGGGCCCTCATCGGTTCAACCTGCCCTGAAACTCAGGCAACAAACCAGGGTTTTAGCACAGGCCATTTCGGGCCTGTTTTCAAGACAACCCCTGGTTGAGCTTCAACGCCAGGGTCTGGCACGTTTCGGCATTGGCAAGAGCAGCCTCCTGGACGGGCCAGCACTATATAGGACTGGCCCGCCCTGCAGGCAGGCAGGTAGTTCCTAGGTACTTCCCAGGCACTTCACGTGCAGTTCAGGACGCAGGAGGTAGTCTTCAGGATTCGGCAGCAGCACTCTGGAGGAGCGCTGCAGGAGTAGCAGCAGCGTTAGCAATAGTCTTCAGCGCTGGGCGCTAGTAGCGTTAGCTGTAGTCTTCAGCGCTGGGCGCCATAGCAGCTAGAGTAGTACTAGAGAGAGGGAGATTGGGCGGAGGCCAGAGGGACTTACCTGCAGCACCGTTGCTTCAGCTTCGTCTTCGAGGTACCTGCAGCACAGCGTCATCTTCACAGGTTATTCCTCTTCTCAGTCCACCATCTCCTTCTCACCCTGTCGCTATCTGACTTCACTGCATCAGCAGACTACGAGAGAGAGAGAGAGAGAGAGAGAGAGAGAGAGAGAGAGAGAGAGAGAGAGAGAGAGAGAGANAGAGAGAGAGAGAGAGAGAGAGAGAGAGAGAGAGAGAGAGAGAGAGAGAGAGAGAGAGAGAGAGAGAGATTGGTGACATTTGGATCCAGACTCGATATTGGACTTCAGACATTTCGAAGAGGGATTATTTGAGACTTGGTGTTGACGACTTTCCCATCTCCCCCTTCCTCTTCTTTGTCTGATCCCCTCCTCTTCGTCTGTGTATGTCTGGACCTGGCGCCTCCTTCCTGTGTATAGCGCCAGGCCCCATCACACCTTGTGATGAGCATGATGTATGTTTGGTCTGCGTTGAAACATCCAGTGGGCTAGTCCTTAGTATTCTAGCATTCTGCTTCGCAATCTTGTACTACGTGAAGAGGTCAGTCCCGGTCAGGTCAGGACTTGTATCTAAATCTCCCACTGTGCTATAAAACACCATTTTGTATGTATCAAAATGCACATTGCTTGTTGAGATTCCACTTGCACTGCATTGTCCATTCAGTCCTTTTTATCACATTGCATATCCTCGGTTTAGATGTACATCGCCCAACAGGGCATGTAACAGCGTCCCTGTAAGGCGGATTCTTTAACCACTAGGAGGTACTTCCACAAGTGAGAACGGGTGGGGGGGGGAAGAGTCCGGGAGGTCTGTTGCCGGTCTCAGGGGGATGCCAGGATCTATCGCAGCCCAGTCGCGAAAGGACAGCTTATAGTCTCTGGGCACCTCGCCCCCTGCCTCCCCTCCCTCTCCATGGGGGTTGTCCCCTGACCATGAAACATCTGCCATCCACCCCCCCTTTCTTCCCCCCAACCATTCTTTGCAGAAGCGTGTGATAATTTTTGCAATGTCCTTCCTGGTATGCACAAAGCTCATTCGCTGTCTGGATGTCTGCCACTGGTTAGTGATTGTTGCTTGTACCAGTTGCCTAACCACCTCTGTTACCTCCCCTTCCTCCACCCGTGCTCCCTCGATTTCCAGGATGCCTCTTCTCCACCATATCACCCAAGGAACAGTTTGTCTGCCCACCCAGAAGAGGTTTCCGGTCCGCGGGTCGTCCGAGCACTGTGGCCAGTGGCCCGTTAGCAGCGCCTTCCAGTCCCATGGCCAGCCAGTACCGGGGACCGTCTGCCGCCATATCCTGTCCCACCATCGCCACAATAGCACTGACTAAGAGCACTGCAGAAAAAGATGCTCGATTGTGTCAATCCTTTTTCACAATGGGTAGCTCCGCAGACATTTTGTGCACCAAGGCAACGCCCGTCCCTGCTGCTCCAGCCTGGTGTGGTCGATCAGCCAGTCGTTAGTCGGAAGGCATCGGTGGGCCACCTGCCACTGCAGCAACGAGATCTTGGCCGACCACAATTTGGATTCACGAAACCATTGGATGGGATGCAGGATACTCCGATCAACGTTGAGATGGCGTTGCCACCTGTCACAGATCGTGTCCCACAACTCTCTTTTGGGTCTCAGCATATGGTAAGTCGTTTGACCTTCATGTTAGCAAAGCTCAAAGGTCGTTGCGCAGTCCTTGCTCTCGTTCCCCCCCCTCCCCCCGGGTTCCACTGCCATTCCCCGGGGTCAATGGGCAGATCCGGTATTGACGGCATCAGCTGGAAGGCCCTCTGTTTTCCCCCAATCTGCATTACCCTGATACGAAATACTTGAGTCTTGCAGACCCAGAAGAAAGGCTGCCTACTCCCTATCAGGATGTCCGCCCTCCCCAACGTATACCTCTTGACCAGTACCTTGTTACCACCCACCATGTGCAACACCCCAACCGAACCCAGGTCCCTAGGGAGTCCCACCTAGTCTCCTTCCTTCAATACCAGGCCCCTTTTTAAATAGAGTACCATGTCAGTGGGAAGCTTTCAATCAATTCCCCGAAAACCTCCTCCGCACAATGGCAGTACCACAGCCATTGCCTCATCCTATCAGCGCTTTTCCACTCCCCAGCCTCTTCGTCCCACAAGTCCACCACCCGAAGTGCCCCATGCTTGACCCACCCTCTTCATTGGGAGTCCAGATATGGAGCGACGAACAAAGTGGGAAAGGCAGAAAAGAGTCCTACCCCAATGGCTATCTAATCCAAAAAGTATCTTTGCGCTTCGTCACACGCAAGCTTGATGCCTTTTCCCTGGCCGAAAAGTAGAAGGAACGCAAGTAGGATCTCGGTTTCGAACAAGGGACCGACGACGTTTTTCGCAGAGTTTGCAGCCCGTCAGGGTTGCTTTTCCCCCCCCTGAGACATTTCAACGTCATTGAAATTTCAACGTTGGTGGTCGTTCGGGAGGGTGGGCATTTTGAGGTTTCGGGGCTTAGCAAGGGGCGGGGCATGCAAAAGGACCAGTAGCTGTCCGTAGGAGGTCGAGGAGGCCGGTCCTTGAGTTTTGAGCATTCCGAAATAGAAACGGTGCGGGTCCACTTTTCTCAAATAGAAAAGCAGTTCGGATAGAACACAGGGGCATTGTATTCGAACACAACGTGTACACTTTCTACTCCAATTTCAAGAAGGAAAAACTCTTGTGTTCCAATCACATATTACGTTTTCTTTTTTTCTGGAGGTTAGCGCCTGCCCTTGTG
>BFEA01000116.1:3176605-3207212 GCA_003427395.1 Chara braunii
CCCCCCCCCCCCCCCCCCCCCCCCCCCCCCCCCAGCGTTCTCACATGCTTTGCCCCTTTTGCCTTCGTTTTCAGTCACGTTGTCATAGGCGGGGTAGTACTCTTTCACTTTTCTGAATAACTGTGCCTAAGCTTGTGTGATTGGACAATCAGATGTGTGTGTGTACACTACCATGTGTGCAACAAATCTGATGATGCTCTCTCTCTGCTTCTCCAGGGTCTTCATATCGTCTTCAAGCAAGTACTGTGATGCCCTAACCTCACGCCCGGCGCGACTTCCTAATCGGAGTGTGAGTGGGCGTGGAAATGCAAAAAGGGGGTGTGCCAAGGATTTTAGGAAAGTGGGCGTGGAGTCCCAGGTCAAAACCGAGATCTCCTGTGGCAAGTTTCAGGGATAGGAATGCCAGAGGATAGGCGCGGGTCGAAGTCTGCTTCTATGCTTTTTTGAGTGTGGGGCTACTGCCTCTGTTGGTTCCGTCGTCTGGGTCGGACACGTATTTGGTCCACCGTCAGAACGCTATGGCTGTGACGCGCCAGCTTTCGGACTTGCGCCAGCTTCCGGACCCTTGTCATTTTGATCGGTTTTTGGAATTCCATCTTTTCGCAATTCGGGAAATACATGGGAATTAGGCACGCCTTAGCGGGCGCACTGGGGATTTGGCTCAACGGTCAGGAATTCCGGAATCAGCGGGACCCGACATGTACTCTTCGTTCGTAAATGTTCTCGACTTCGTCTCGGAAAGCCCTGGAAATTCTTGTGTGAATTTGAAAAGGCGTAGGACTTTCTCCCGTGTTCACTCTACGCACGGAACTGGTGTTTTTTAATTTTGAATTAGCAGAGGATTTTGAATAAGCTGTAACTGTTTCGGTGCCCTTTTTGCTTTCGTGTCGGTGCCATGCATGCGAGCTCCTCTCTCCTCCCTCCCCTCCCTCTCTCCGTTTCCCTCGCTACCTTTGACACTCTCGTCTTCGCGCTCACGTTCCTTTTCTCTCTGTAACCGTTTTTCCATCTCTGCTTCGCCTTGCACGCCTTTTTCTCTTTCTTGATCGTCTGAATCTTGGTTCCGTGTCACCCTATCCTTCGCGCCCTTCTTCCTCCCGCTCTAATCCTTGCGCCGGAATACCCTGTCCATTTCCTCCTCCTCCCCTCTAGCCAAAGAGACACGCCGTGTAAGAAGGAAATTCCTGTTACGCGAGGATTCTGATTGGCTACAACTGGGATCGGAAAGATCGACATGGCTTTCGTCGGGCGATTATCCCCGAACCTTCCCCTACCTCTTTCTACCTCAGTCCTGACCCTTCCTAGCATCTACCTCCTTGTCCGCAACTATAAATTCCGCAAGCGCTACCGAAAATCTCTCTCTCTACTCATCAGCCAGCTTCCGGGAAGCAGTGGCTAGGTGGTACGTATGAAGGTGCGAGTCAAAAAGTCCTGACGGGCGTATGTAGTCTTGTCGGTTGTTCGCTGGATCACCCGACGGACTGTGGGATTCAGGCAAGACCGTGCAAAGACTAAGTCGGCGAGGTGACGATCATTATAGTCTTCAAGCGTGAGTTCCATTCACCCGGCATTGAGCCGAAATTTCTCGTCCAGATCGCCAAACTTTCTTGTGTAATTATCTGTTGCTTTCTTCCCTCCTCTGATCTACACCTCTTCTCCCCCACACCTTCCTTCTGCTACGCTCCTACTATAATAGGTGGGTTATGCTGACTTATCTCCTCTCACTTGATATAAGCATGAAGGGGATTGTGTCTGAGAACCTGTGTCAGCATGACAGGGATGTTGATTGACTGATCAAATGAACGTGGGATGGGATTGAGTAGTGTGTCGAATGAAGGATGCATGATTACTCGTGTGCTTTGTCCTTGTTGCCATGTGGACTGACAACCCCAATCTAACTGGGCGCTGACTTCTCGTGCCCCCGCCGCGCCCCTTCCCGTACAACGAGGAGAGGACACGTGTATGCGAGTGGGACGTACGAGAAGCCGTCGCCAAGGTCGGCGGGCGTTATTACTTCCTACCCGAGACCCGGTGCTCCGGATTCGTCGGTGCGGGATTCGTCATCATCGATACACATTTTCCGCCTTATTCGTTGTTGTTGTCGTTTAATGAGTTGATTGTCATCCCGTGGTCGCCAGTGGCGCCTCATTGGTTTAGCACTCTGTGCAGCAACTGTTGCCGCACTGAGCGTTACAAAGCCAAGGGTTTCCATTACCGCACACGTGGCGAGAAGTAACACAAGGAGAGAGTCACTCGATTGAGACTCTCCACGCCGGACTCAGAGTTGTGTAGTGAACGCCAACGGGACCTCATCCGAAAATAGGTTACTACATATGTACCCTCTCCCTTTCATTCGAAACGAAGGGCAACGGCCCGCTGGGAAGTATAACGTTACCTTTTGGATTGAATTTCCCATCGTCGTGAGCCCCGCCCGCACCTTTTTCTTCAACTCGCGCAGCGACGGATCCTTTCTTACTAAAGTCGGACCAACACAGGGGATCTCAGTTTTGTATGTGTCCTCACACTCAATTTTCCCAAAAGATCCTTGGCACACACCATCTTTGTTGTTCTTTCCGGGCCTTTCCGCAAACCAAAACACTCCGACCGGAGAGCAGCACAGGGCGTGAGGTTGGTATCGGAGCCGACATGTGTCGGTTCTGACATTAGTAAGATGAGTTGGCTAGAGGAAGATCAGCCAACCGATCTAATCGGCTGAGTCCTCCTGTCACTCGACAAAGGTCAGCAGAGGTTCGACCGGAGATGCCCATGGCCGACGCCAATGGAGCGGCTCCACGGGTGATGGTGAGCATCCCCGCCACTTTCCCGTTCTACCCCAATCATACTCATCCCGAGGCATGGCTTGACGTCGTACAAGCAAAGGGATATGGCGTTGAGGATCTTTCTCGCGTCATCACCCTACTCCTCAGGAACACCGCTCATGATTGGTTCGGAAGGCACATGTGGGTAGATTGAGACCTTTAAGAGAGCGTTCCTAGCACGATTTGATGAAGTCAGTGAGGGTGCTACCTGATTTATGTTAAAAACCCGTCCCAGGAACCCGGAGAGTTGCTACCCGACTTTGTGGATCGATTCCAAACCATGCTAGATAAATCAAGACGGGAAAAAAACGTTATTCCTGACTTCTTCATCAATCATCTCCGCAACCCAGTGCTAAAGGCAAGACTACAGAAAAAGGTTCCTCCAAAGACAAACCAGCCACTCGCCATTATTGCTAAAGCACTCGAACTGGAGTTAATGGATATACGCAAATACATTAGTCAGGGGGATGAAGACATCTCGAACACGATACAGGATGTGGCTGCCAAAAGGCGTTCGTGGCTCGAAGCAGTGGGGCGATTTTACCCTCGCCCCGATCACGATCATCAAGATGGACCCTCCCATGACCTCCTCTCCGCCCCCCCTCCTCCCCCTCCAAAGATGGTACCTGTAAATACTGTCGTTTCCCAAACCGCTGCACCTGTACCCATCACCAATCTGCATTTGGCTCAGATGATTCACACCGCCACGACCAAAAAATCCGAGTGGATGCACAATCTGATCCAAATGCAGACTTCTCAGATGGACCGATTAGAGCAAATATTGACCAAGCTAACGAGTACTAACTCGAGCTCTCCGCGTCTCGCTCCTCCTTCGTATCCCCTATTGACTGCTCCTCCAGCTCCCGGACAAGCTCCCCCTGCCCCACATCATGTAGCCAACCCAGCGGGCAAGATTGAATACTACAATTGTAAGCAACCCAGACACTTTGCACGGGATTGCCCCCTGCCGAAGCGAAATCAACCTTCGCCTGCGGTCGCGCCCGTCGCCCTGAACCAAGAACGGGTGGTCACGCTGTTGGAGACAACAAGAGAAAGGGAGCCTAGCTCTTTCTCTACAGAATCCTCTTCTTCGTCCGAACCCATCGCGTCCACTTCGGGATCATCTTCCGAAACGTCCTATGTCGTTGATCCGACATAATACCTCCAATTAGCATGACTGATCGGAGCAATCCGATCTGGCAAAAACGAGCTCGAATGGGTTGAACGGGGACCAGAACCCGGTCCTCAGTTTCGAACAGGAGAATTTGACGTTCTACAGTCACTCAAACAATTGGATATCTGAGTCTCTGTCCCGGTGGGTCATTTGCTGACCATATCGGAGGCAGCGAATGACAAACTTCTTCAGCAGTGCCAAAAAAATCAGAAACGATTCAAGTACCAACGTGTTCAGAGGATGCTGAAGAAAAAGAAGGACGACGAAGCAGAAGTAAACTCTCCTCCATCGGAACCGATACCCACCGTGAACGTGTCCGACGTACCTAAAACTGCTCGGGTCGCTACCATTTCGTATGCAGAGAAGGATCACTTTGTCCATCTTCAATTTGTTTTATGGAAGAGTGTAGAATGTGATTGGGAAGTGTGGGGTAAACCGTTCAACTCTCTCGTTGATACCAGATCATCTGTTGTAGCGATGTCCTTGGAAACCATCCGAAAAACTGGACGATTAAATTTTATCCTTCCCTTGTCCAGGAAAGGCAAGACGAGTACATGTCCTGATTAACGCATTAGTCATCGATGTGCAATCATACTTGGTACTGTTGGGTTTGCATTGGGCGATGGCTGTGGGTGCGCGGATACATTTCGATTCCAAACAGCTTATCCTTACACACACTAGAGGGAAGCCTTAGACGTGCGGCTACGGGTTTCTACTCGATCGCCGAGAAAAAATCCCAACCTCACCGACTCGAAGTTCCGGATAGGAATGATCTAAATCCCGAGTCAAGAAGATTTTTCTGAAAGCAATGATGTGGCCCAACATCCCTCCGATGATGGTGAATATGATGAACGGGATTACGCTGAACTATTAAATCACATGTCCACCAAGGAGGAATGGGGTCCGTTGGTTAAGTTTTTCTTTCATGAGACTAAGGAGGTATTCGGAATCATTCCGACTACCACGCGAACGTTTGATCTAAACACCGAAAAGAGTGAGCCTAGCTCTGCTCAACCGTTATCTTTTCTCACGTCAACAGAAATACAGATTTCCACAACATCCTTTTTTGAAGAACCCATCTTGCAGATTTCAGAAATGGCTGACCTCTTGGAATCCCCTCGTACTCTATACAAGGGTGCACTTTCCTTACGGGAGAGATATCAGCAGATGAATCAATACCCAGATCTTTTTGTCTCTCCACCCGGACCATTGCTAACGCAAAGCGCAATGGTCGCACTAATTAAGCGAGAGGTTGAAGCCCCGATCAACGACGTTCCCGACCTAATGCAGGAAATGGCGGGACTAACTGCGATAGAAATCTCAGCAAGCACCACTGACCCGGAGACCGACGTCGAAGCTAAAGAAACTGAGATGACCAGCCCGACCTAATCACAGATGCTCGCCACCGTTTTTTCGATCCAAACCAGCAACTCTATGTTCTCCAGCATAGAGGGCAAACGACCACTGGGGCCAGATTGGATCAATATGCAACTTGGCATTTTTGATCGACCAACAAACACCTTACCCGGTTACGTTACACGAAAGATCCGCAAGTCCTTGATTGATATATTGCATGGATATTATGTGGTATTGATTGTACAGGATAACGATATTGGGTTGTCAAACGTGATTGAACACGCAATCCTCACCGGGGATCATCCACTGATTAGTTGCACTCCCTATCGGTACTCGCCGGCGCAACGTCTAGCCGCGTTCCAAAAGGTCCATTCGCAATACAACTCCCCATATGTCGCAATCGAACGGATTGGTAGAAAAGGTGAACCAGGTGATTAAGACCGCTCCGCGACAAAATATCGCTGCTAAGGACACGAGGCCTTAGCCCGATATCGTAGACCACATCCTAGCGATCCACCGAGGGACAACCCATGAGTCCACCGGACGGACCCCTTTTTAGCTACGAACCAATAGTCTGGCCTGCATAGCTCTGCTAAGCCTGAATGACGAGACGATCCTTACACGGCGAACCACGAGAGCAACGGTTAAAGACAAAGCTCGGAGCTAATGGAAAAAGCCCTCCCCCGATTAGCCCCAAAAAAAACAGGGGATGACCGAAATGGGCCCACGGATGACAGCTCCGAAGCCATGAGCCTAGTATGAGGCTTAAAATGGGAATGTTGTGCCTCGGCCCCAGTATAAATTAGGGGACATAGTGCAGGTAAGGAAATGTGCTCGCCAAGGCAAGTTAGCCACCACGATGCTTCGAGCGATTTCACGTAGTCGAGCTCGGTCCTAGCGGAGTGAACATGGTGCGGCTTGCGTCGGAGGTCTCAAGAAGCCGATCAGCTTGACCGATCATTCGACAAGTATCATATCTTCGTCCCTTACCTCCTTCTCCTTCTTCCCCGTCGTTTCCGTCGTCCTTCGATTCTGAAGAGGAAGGCGACGACCTCCAACTCGACTACTCTGATTCCCCTTCCTCTCCGCCTTCATCTCTACCTTCTCCCACATCGCCATGAGCTTTTTTACTGAGGAGGTCAGTAGCGAACGTCTAATGAGACCCGGAGGACATATTTCGTCGATCCGGCAGGTGCAGCGACCTCAATTGAGTCTCGATCTGCTCTGTTTCGCGGCTTCCTTCAATACGGCGGCCATCCACGCAGCATCAGAATTCCGGTTTGCGCGGACCAGCGATCGAACACAGGTGTTGGCCGAGGTGTTGGTTTTTCTGCGGCTGTCTCCACCAGGCGTCATCCACGTAACAGTGATCGTCGCCTTCGCCGGCGACGTTACGACGCTGCATCCGTCTAATCATCTAGGCGTCCTCCGATAGCTGCGACTCTGGGCGGGGGACCTCACGGATGAGTAGATCCAGTTGTTAGCTCGGCCAGGCGATCAGATCGATTCCACCAATGACATCGACCTCCGCCAACTCAGACTCTCACTCTCTACGCCGGAGGTCATCATCCCAGAGCTTCTTCCCTTCGCGCCACCTCAATGAACCGGCATTGTCTCTCGACCTTCGGGCTCCCCTCTGATTTCCCTACCTTATGGTAGTCCACTACGGACGTCCCTCTCTCTTTCGGATCAGCCAATTGGACGTGTCGATCCTTGACACTAGCAAGTGGGCGGAGTGGTGGAACGTGTATGTCTCGCTCAGCTTCGGCCTTCTCGAAGCGATCATCCATTGGGCAGAGCCGACCGATAAGGACGAGGAAGACGAAGTCCCCGATGATGACGTGGAGCTGGTGATAATCCAAGCGTGGAAAAAGGACACGGAAGGAGAGCCGTTGAGGATTCTGTTCGGAAAGGTAAGGGACAACCACCTGGAGCCAATCACGAGCGAACTTCTGGTGTTCCCGGCACAGCTCCTGGACGATCTACCTCTTCATATCTTGTCGCACTATAACAAGTGGACCACACCGACGGTGCTTACTCATACGTTGGTGCCACATCTGTTGTGGTCACGTGTACGGAGCTCGACCGAAACAACTCCTACTACCCTTCCTCGGGCCACTATCTGGTCATTGACGTGACCACTCTCACGAAGAGGAGGAAGAGAGAAAGGAGGGGAGCGAAGAAGAAGAAGAAAACTCGGGGGCAGAATCTAACGACCCTGATTACCGTGAGTCTGAGGAGGACGAGCTAGAAGAAAGTGAGTCGGGCGGATCGGGTAGCTCTAGCGAACAAAGTAAGGAAGAAGACAAAGCCGCAGCTCAGAGGAGGCGGGAAAAGGTGGAAGGAAAGCGGCCAGTGGAAGAGTTCGATGAACCAGCCCCGTGGGTATTGCAAGATGATCCGGCGCGCAACCCCGAACCACTGTGGGAGGAATCCGAAGGAAATGGCGTCACCACCACGGAGGGATCCAAAAGCAGACGCCGTAGAAGAAGTCCAACGCCGGCTCAATCCTCTCCACCACCGTGGTTCATCATTCGCCTACGTGGAGATGCGAGTGTTCCGGCTTTGCCCCCGATCGTTATCCCGTCGTCCCGTTGATTACCTCACCCTCCATCAGCTCACAGGTCGCCCTCCGTTCCCTTCTAACTGGCATCCTTTCCCTCCTTCCCTCTTCCACCAACTCTACTCTACCCGCCTCATCGCCACCATCTTCCCGCACGCCAGCACGCGCTCTCTCGTAACCTCTTTTCCCCTCCACATCCTTCTCTTTAGCGTGGCATGGCAGGAATATAATAATATAGAGGTTTATTGCATAATCGCAGGTACCATCCCCACGTGTGAAGAGCATGAGAATTTTCGCGCCGCGATTCCCCGCACCCTTTGTACCCTCTATCCTGATTACCTCACTCCAATCCCTCATCAAGACCATCGTTTCCCTCACTTTCATCGCACCGTCCACTACACCCGACTCCCTGTTGGAGATCGACAACTCCGCCGCTTTCTGCCACCCCTCCCGCAAGCTCATCCTCCTCCCCCACCTGTCAAGGCGACCCTTCCCCAGCAATCTCTAGGATCGGAGTTCGCGATGCCACCTGGATGACTTCCACACTCTCATCTCACAGTAAGTGGCACGTGTCCACTCCACGACACATATCGCTGGACGATTGGGAGAGCAAGCAGGAGCTTGCTCAAGATTGGAACCCCCAGGGCGTCACATATGTGACGAACTGTTTTCTTCAACCACCCGATTTTCTGCACAAGGCTACTTCGGGAGTTGAGTCGGGAGGGCCCGCAGGATTACATGGGCGCCCTTGCTTTTCTTGTTTTTCGAAATCGAGGCCGGGGGAATCTTGTGACGATTGGTATCTGGTCGCGCCTTAGCGAGCGCGAAAGATAACTGTTGCCATAGCTTCTTTCTTGTTCTGGTGTGGGAAATGGGAATTTTTGCATGGTCGTCGCGCGGGAAAATCTCTTTGAATTTTCAACTGAGGTCGAGCCCTCGTGTGCTCTCGGAATTTGCTTCATTCTAAATTTCTTTTTGCAATTAGGATTTAAATCAAAAATTGAGTAGGCGCGTCTCAATTTTTGTTGCATAGCACTTCTTGCTTGCGCACGCTTTGCCACGACAAGATCTATGTTCTGACTTTTTGTTCTGGCGGGCACAATTGCAACTGTAATCCTCCTGTTCTTGATATCATTTGTGACGTCCCTGTGCACGCATACTTCTTCCTTTGTCCTAATTGGCCGGACCGCTTGCATGACTGGTTCGATGTGTGGAGTCAGGCTACATTCCTGCATGATATAAATTTCGCAAGCGCGATTAACTCGCTCTCTAAAAATTCTGGGAGTTAGCGTGGTCAACAGGATCGGCTTAGTCTGAGCATGCCAGCCAGGTTCGCCCGTGTGCCACAGTTCGTCGTGGCCCCACGTCAACCCCACATCATACATCAAATTGTGGTGATGTTCTTCTTCTATCCCTCTGAGTAATTTTGGTATCTGGCGCAAGTCGCCTTTGCTTCCTTCGATCAGCATCTCGGATCTTTTCTTTGTTTGTCACTATTTGATGTATGATTGCTTCCACCTTGCTCCTCCCTCTATCCGACCCAGACGACGGAACCAACAGAGGCGGTAGCCCCACACTCAGAAGCATACAAGTAAACTCCGACCCGCGCCTATCCTCCTGCATTCCTATCCCTGAAACTTCGAGCCCCTTACACCTGTCGTCCATCCAACTTGATCCAAGCACACTGGTAAACCCATTTAACCCATTAACCCTGTGGACTTCCCTTGTTCCTACCCTCCTATAGCCCAAAGAAATCAGTCGATAACGGGGTGGCCTCAGATGCCTCTTGTTCCCACCCACCCATAAACCCATGTCATTGTGCACACACGTCATTGTGTCTTCACAATGTCGCATTGTCATGGTACTGTCGTTCACAAATACTGCCTGAGTCCCTTCCAGCTGTGAGGAACAATCTGTTGTCCAAGAATCAATATATATTGGGGGCTGGGTGCATCTTCTATCTCCAGGGAGTAATCCCTTCTTCTGGCTCGCACGTGGGAAGTCCCTGCTTGGCCAGCCTTCTGTGGTGGAATTGGGAAGCGGGTGTGGTCGGGAAGGGAGGGTAGCAGGGCAGGATTGAGGGAGGGTTAGGAATGTGAGGGTGGATGTCAGGCCTGGAGGGAGGGATTGGAAATGTCCAAGAGAGAAAGAGGTTTAGGATCTGTGAGGGTGGATGTCAGGCCTGGTGAAGGACGAAGTTGGCCGGCATCTTGTTAATCCTTTCCATTGAGGTTCCGTCAGCATCCGCTGTTTCCATCGCAGCTGGTTTCCATGATCCAATTCGCAGAGTATTTCTGCACTGTCCACCCAGATAGAGCGAAAGTTATCCAAGAGTTCAATCGGTTCTTGTTTACCTTTTTGGCACATTTTGCTTTTTTGTTTTTTTTGCCCAAAATTTTGTTTTGTTCCAACATTTTATTTTTTTATTTTTTTAAAGCAAATTCTTTTAATCCCCACCAATTTATCTACCTGCCGAATTGGGCAGGACTGCATTTCAGGCCTTTATTAGGTCATTAATACTCATTCTAGTATTAGGGGGAGCCTCGTAGCAGCCACAACCATGCTCAAGCCTCCATTGAAAGAACATGCGCGAGCTGCACCCACCAGCAGGAACGACACCTACAGCACGCAGGCTATATACCGGCCAGAGGTCAGCCAATATAGCATGAGCTTCTTCTAAGGTCCAGTCACACTGCCTCCACTAAGGTCCCCTCCCCCTATGAACACCAGCAGTATCTGCTCAATGCCACTCAAGGGAACCAACTGCACCCTCTGAATTTATAAATTTCATTTTCATTTACACAACTATACTTCCATTTTCATTTACAACTCCACTTCCGTTTTCTTTTACAACTCTACTTTCATTTTCTTTTCTTTTTTTTTTTCTTTTTTTTTTTTTTACTTCCATTTTCATTTACAACTATACTTTCATTTTCATTTACAACTAAAAATTGCTATTTCATTTGCATACTGCTATGGGCCCAAGTGCCTGGTGGCTAAGACTCTACAACAAGGCGGGCTTTTTTTAATTCAAAAAACGAGGGGGGGGAGGGGGGAATTGACATGACAGAACGCAAGTTAAAAATGTGTGAGGTGAGAGAAAAATATATGGATGTCCTCCGATGAGGAGAAGGCAGCTTTAAATCAAAAAACTAATAAAAAATAAAATAAAAAGAATGCGTCCATTGTTTTGGCCCAGTGCGCCAGGCTCATAATAATAGTGCCGCATCATAAAAATAATGTCCGTGACAACGGTGGTTTAAAACAGCTTTGGCAGCCAAGCCAGAAGTTCGTAGAGGATTTTCTTTGTAGGTTTTTTTTTCAGTGCGAAAGCCGTAATACCAATCAAGTTAAGGGAGTGGGGTGCAGCAGCGGGAAGAATAGACCCTCTCCCTGAGGGAATACCATTCTGAAATAAAAAAAATAAAAATAAAAAAATCTTCTCATGTCATTTCGCCTTCAGGGATTAGCAGTCGAAAAACAAAACAAAACAAAACGCGAGTTTAATAGTTTAGAGCACATGGAGGGGCACGAGGGGCCCACCACAACATCTCATCTCATCTCCCTCCTTGCCGTCCTGTTTCAGTATGTATGCCTCTGTCCCTGTGTGACTCAGTATCATCTCAGTCTGCTACAGCTGGGCCAACCGATGGGATACCGACAGTCCACATGCCAGAACAATGGGATAGAGGCAGGCCTCAGGCCAGAGAAATGCGATACCAGCAGTTATCACAGTCAGCATGCCAGTGCAATGGGATACACCCAGTCCCCCCAAACCAGTGGGATACCCGGGCCCATGTCCCACTTGTCGAGGTTTAGTTATGTTCTTTTCTTTTTTTCTTTTTTTTCAAGGCTACATTCTACTCTGAATTTCACCTCACTGCCTACCTACCACTACTAATTATGGTACAATTACGTTATAATTATGGTTCCGAGCATACATGACTCCCTACCATCCGATCTGAAAATCTCAACGACACAGTTTGACCACACTGAAAATTAAATGATATATTAAACTAACCCCCGATAGAGTGACACAGCCTTCAGGCTGCACACCCGCACCCTAAACCAGTAAGCCAATCCGAATCCAGACGTCCGACTGGCGGTTCTGGCCTGGATACCCCGGCCTTGGCTGGCTCTATGGTGATTTCGCGTCAGTCAGATGCACCCAGGGGGAAAAAAAAAAAGAAGAAAAAAAGAAAAAGCCACAACTGCAGTTCAAATCATAAAGCGGACCCCTGCTTGTCGCTGCGAGCCACCTCTTTGTCTTTGGTTAATCAGTATCGGTCCCATGCATACCCTTTTTCACTTCTTTTCTTAACTCCGCTATGCATTCACGCCCGTCTTCACCCGAAGAGAACACCCGATCGTCGTATCTGTATTTGGGCAAACTCCCAGGGCAGGTGCAGAGACATACACGAGGCATTTATTCGAGTAAGGACGATGGTCCACTCCCCTTCTGGTCACCATTATCGTATTACACTGCTACTGAGAATCGGACTCCTGTCTTCGCAGTCTCTGTCGTGACGGTCCATGGACACAAGGGAACGGAAAAAAGGAAAACAAAACAAGGGGACCTGGGGCCCTGTACTAACGGTTTGAGCAACCTCTACCGTCTTGGCCCGAACACAACGCAACCTGAATACAAGCTATCTTTCCGGTGCGGTGCAGTCAAAATATATATCGGTGCAACGTGTTCGGGGAAGACGGTACTTTCCTGATGTCCTGAACCGAACCATATGCCGACTGCTAACGACTTGCCCCGAACACAAGGCACAATGATAATGAATGAATACATGCCGTCTTTCCGGACCGGTGCAGTCAAGTGTCAGTGCGTTGCATTCGAGAGAAGACGCTACTTCACTGAGGCCAAGCATATGCCCGACTACCTCCCAAATCGAAAAAATGCCGACTACCTACCGGTAGTATGCCTGATGCAAACTGAGCTGACACCTTTCTTTGTTCCGTTTCTCTGGAGACTGCACTTGCGGGATACCGGGTCAAGCGTCCCAGTGCTACATGAATAGGTAAAACACAGATCGATGAGTTTGACAACAGTGAGTAATGCACCATCCTTCTTCATGAGAGCGTAGCTGGCTGGAATCCCTCCCCTATAAAATACAATACAGCCCTACCAATACCCTTCCCCCCAAACCAATACTGTTATAGTAAGATATTGCCTGGAGGAGAAAGCGAGTCGATGAACTCCGTCACAGACCTCACTTGAACAGGATCAAAGGTCGACACAACGTTGGACCCGTGCGTACGAAATTGACAACCCGTGCATTACCTTACTGCACAAGCTTCAACCGCGTGACATTGGAGCTAGAAGTTCACCCAAGAACGCAATCTGCAACGGTTCAGCTAGGCATATAGTCTGCTATGCTTCACCTAAGCACATAGTCTGCAACCATTCCCCTAACCACGCAGTCTGCAACCATTCACCTAACCAAGAAGTGTGCAACCATTCAACTAAAGACAGTCTGTGGTGAATCAGCTAAGCACATAATCGGCAAAGAACACAGCAAGTGGTAGACATATGAGAGCGGAATTCGAAAAAGAAGTGTCAAGAGATAGTAGGCTGCGCCGGCGATGAAAATGAAGGAAAACACGTACCAGCCGCTCTCCAGATCCATAGTCTGCAACGAAGTAAGAGCGGAATTCGAAAAAGAAAAGAGAATAATGGGTTGGATTGTCCAGAATGTACCTAGTATACGATAGTTGGCGCCAAAATGAAGGACCACAGAAACAAGCCGCTCCCCAGATCCTATGTCCTGCCGTCTGCTACGCCCATCTCCTTAATTCTATTCACGACCTCAACCTCAACCTCCACTTCCCTCTTCCCCCCCCTCCCCTCCGCTCTCCTCTTCACACCCACCTGTCACTTCCGACCGTACTCATGGGCAAGACTTGGAACAGAACTGGGAGATTCAGGTTTTTGAGAGGTTTAGGGGAAATGGGGGACACTCAAACGGGGAGGTTTTATGATCTGCCCCCACTACCAGGTAGTGCCAGGACGACAGTGCACGAAAGAGGAGGTAATGCCGAATCCCCACTAATAGGACACGAGCCACTCCCTCCCTCCCGCAGCAACCATTGGCATAGACGCTTTCAGACAGGAAGATATTGCTAAGTTGATGGAAACCAAACTGCATGCACACATCCCACATCCCGCAACAACCATTAACATAGACAGTTTGCACCCCAGGATGATACTATTACGTTCAAGGAAAAAAGAGTGAACCCATCCCGTAGCATCTTCAATTTGGAATACATCCCCGGGAATGCCGATGCACGGACACATCACTCCACTGCTCGCCGAATTCGAAAATCTTGGTGCGACTAAGTAACAAAACACAGAGTTCCAAGGATACAGCGACACTGGGGAAGGGACACAAGGCGGCCAAGCCCGTGAGCGGTTCGCACCTGCTGCGATGGAAATGCAACAGGATGATCACCAGATTCAAAATTCAGACACAAAACGAGTACTTAAAAAACGGATAAAATATGAACACAAATCGACATTTCGGACGAAATACATAATATGAATAAAATGAAAGATAAGATTATAATGAGTACTTTCTCGTAACAAAAATCACAAAACAAACACGAACGAAAAGAACGCCGGGGGGGGTAAGCTCCCACTTGCCCTAACTTCTGCTTTCCGATCTCTTCCAATTGGGATGACATCGACGTCAAGAACAGAAAACTCTTTCCAGGGAAGTGAGTCGCAAGTAAAAACGACACATCACAACGATAGAAAACTAAACATACACATACATCAAATAGAAACCGGGAATGTCTCCTCTCCGATAATCCCACGACAACAGTCATCAGTAAGTATCACAGAATAAAAGCGGGACCGAGAACAGCAGACGACGAAGGGAGAAATGCCAAGTGACGGAAATACCTTATCTGAAGGGGGTACCGTTTCCAAAAAAGTTAAAACAAAACAGCAAAAGCCTAAACTCAAAGGCATAGTTCAAGGTTCAAGCATAGTCCGAACTGCCAAACCTCATTTCCTTGGAAAAACGCAAAAACAAAAAACGAAAACGAACTGCCAAAGTTAAACTAAAATAAGAAAGAAAAGCAATCGACGTTATCACCGACAGAAACGGCAAGCAGCTCAGTAAAATAAGGTCTCAGTCTAATGATCTGCTGATCTGTTGTCAGCCGTCAAGACGATGACCTCCACGGCAGCAAATCGATTGGGCAAACGCATTCCTTACAGACATTGGGTCGGTATTCCAGGAAATGGCAAGGGGAACAAAGGCAAAATGGAGAAGAGATCACGCAGCTGTGATATGATCTTCACGGCTGGCAAACAATTGACTACGTAGTTCTTTCACTCACGAACTGCTTGGTCCGTTGCTCAGGATAAAATAGGTGACGACGACCACATGACAGAACCGATAACCCCAATAGAAGCCATTACTTTACGTTCAGCTAGTACTGAAAAAGCAACTGCTAGTAAAAGTGGTATTATTATTCCAAGTATTTTGGCTAAAATGCCAATTATATACAATTTCATTTTCGGGCAAAAGGGAAGACTGCCGACAATTGTAAGCAAATGAAGGAAACAATTTCGGGAAAGAACCAACGTGAGACCCGATCTGCGAAAACGGCAAGGAAAGGAATAGCAAGATGGACACCAAATTGGCATGCTGCAAAAGAGATGGGGGAAACTATGGGAGTGACAAAATATTTCTTTCTCCTCTCCATTTCACCTTTCATTATCTACCTCCATTTCACCTTTCATTTCTATTGTTATATACCGACTAAGCTACATTCTCCTCTCCATTTCACCTTTCATTATATACCTCCATTTCACCTTTCATTTCTATTGTTATATACCGACTAAGCTACATTCTCCTCTCCATTTCACCTTTCATTATCTACCTCCATTTCACCTTTCATTATCTACCTCCATTTCACCTTTCATTATCTACCTCCATTCCACCTTTCATTTCTATTGTTATATACCGACTAAGCAACATTCTCCTCTCCATTTCACCTTTCGTTATCTACCTCCATTTCACCTTTCATTATCTATCTACCCCCCTTACTCCTAAGCCTATGCATCCCCTTACTAATTGGGTGCGGCAGGGTAACGGCGTTCCCTATGCGTAGTTTGTGGCAAAACTGCCAACTCTTGCACGTACTCAAAGAAGAGAACAAAGGAACCTATCTACGTGAAACCAGAAATACGAATATGGCGGGAAGAGAGGGGATTAGAAAAATGCAGAGGAAAAAATAGAGAGATGCGGATAGATATGCCAGGAAAGAGTGGGGACGGCAAGGGAAGGATCAAGACGTCGATGAGTCGCTTGCGCTCAGACTGCTAAAAAATGGCAGGCATGGTAAGTAACCGTGATTTCATAGATGTGAAAATGGCGGGACGGAGGGAAAATTGACGTGTGAATGCAGAACCGCCGGGACACGGAAGACCGTCGGATTGTACACGAAGGACATAGTAAGGAAATCTGGATCGACGGCGCAGAAGGGGAGGCCCTGTTGTTGCCCTCTCTCCGATTCTAGTTAGGCATCAACCTACCCCAACCAACAAACAAGGACGGGCGAGATGCATGCGCTAGCGGAACTTTCACCCCGTCGTACACAGTCGTGCGCTTCAGAGTACTCGACTTACCTCCACTTCGCTGACATCCGTTTCCAGAACAGGCGGCGCAAAAACGAATCCGATTCGTAGAACCTCCGGGAACTGCATTGGCAAGAACAAACAAAAAAACTGCATTGCAATTGCAAAGAACAAAACTTCCAACAGTTTTAGAAAGAACCCAAAAGCATAAGCATAAACTTGAATGAAATTACTCTATTAGGAAGAATACGACCATACAGAAGGCACGCAACGGTCGATGGAATGAGATATACACCGACGCAAATCAAGAAATGGATGGACACAGGAAGAATATAAACATACAGACAGAAGGCAAGAATACAACCATAAAACGGCACTCACGGTCGATGGATCAAGATGCACACCGACAAATATCAAGAAATGGATAGACGCAATGCGAACTAAAAATTGAGAGACCCAACCAAAAAACGTGCTCTCGATTACAGCCAAGAAAACACCGGCAGACAAAAGTAGTCGAGGGCGATATATTACCCACCAATTAGTTAACACCGGTCACTCCGACAGATGAGTCGATGCAACAAGCTCCGCCAACAGATAATCACCGGATAAAAGAAGCGTGAATAACTCCGCTTCATTTCCCGAAGAGAATGCACGAAAGACGAGTGAGACCGATCCTTCTACGGAAGAACGAACAAATAGCTAGGCTTCTTATCCCGCCGCCGAGAACTCAAAGAAAAGACAAACGGTGTCCTTTTCACTATGTTTGTCCTTTTGACGAAAGAAACCCGCTCTTATTCTAGTATAGAACCAATAAGTAACTCAACCGATTGACAATAAGAGGGGGGAAGAACCCCAGCCCTCGAGGAAATGACCATTTGAGAAATCCTGAAACGCCACGGACCTTTCAAACAAGGGAGCATATCAGCAATAATCAAGAACCGACGACAACGAACAAGTCGTCAATAATCGGACCCAGAAGTAAGAATGAATCGAAAAAAGGAAGGCTTAAGTAAATAGAAAAAGAAAATTAGGGAGCACAGAGCCCCGTTCTACTAACGAACGTCACCAAGATTCACAGTTCTCCCCAATTACTGATTTCATGTATTCCAAATTACTGGTTCCATCGCTGCACGTATCGACTGCTGAACCCTCGCAGGTGAGCCCCTTCAACGCAAGAACAGGACCGCTAGGAAGGCCAGTGCGAGCTGCATGACCGTGGGTGCGCTTATGGACAAAGCGGCATTGCTAGCAGGGGCACTAGATGGCGCTGAGTTCTTGCCATTAGCAGAAGGAACTGTCGTCACAGTCGTACCAGAAGGCCCACCCTCCGGCGCCTCCGAGGGCAATGACGACTCAGCAGCAAGACCTCTACGATCAGGACGGCCACAAATCTGCTCATAGTTCCAAGCGATGTGAGCATAGCCGTTCTTCTCGAACACCTTGGAAAAGCTCAACGCGCACTTGGCATTGAAGCTCTCGCTCTCGAAAATCTGGGACAACAGCAAATCAACATTGAAGCAGCAAAGTCTCCGATTCGCCTTGGGAGAATTCAAATCGCAAACATCCTTCAAGGACGCCCAGTCTAGGTTGGCCCCGTTGCACGGATCAGAAGCCTCCGTTGTTTCGACATTGCCCACTGGGGACTCGATCACCATGTCTGCTACTGCCGCAGATGACACAATGCTCAGCGCCAGCAGCACAGCAAATGCCCTGACAACCTTCATCTTTGCCTCTCCGAGTGGCTGCTCTCAATCGAAACAAAAGATTGTCCACCCGCAAGAAGCAGGATAAATCCGCAAAACAGAACGAATAAGGACACAAAGAAAGACACGGAGAAGAAGTGGAAGAAGGAGAAGAAGAAGAAGAAGAAGAAGAAGAAGACAAGGTATCGACTTGCCGGTATAGGTCTCCTCAGATATGCGTGGCACTTAGTTGAAAAAGGACTGGTCGACTGATCGAGTGAACCGCATGCAAGCAGACTTGTTCAACGAAGCAGCAGCTGTTCCTGTACATACGTCTCTGTATTCCTCTGCGCCAAGATTCCGCTCGCGCGAGTATTCTCTTCTCCCGCTCAGAATGACCTTTCTAATGCGAGGAGAGCGAGAGAGGAGGACGCGCGAACACAACCATCGAACTGAGAGAGAGCCGACGACGATGCTAAGGCTGGGAATCTGGCGGCAATAAAAACGAATCGAACTGGAAACTGGAACTGCCTACGGGCGCGGTACCTACTGGTGGCTACCGGTAGCGGCTGGGTCGGGCGTAGGGCTTGCTTGTGGGCGGGTGGACACTCGGCCTCACCTCACAACGCACAAAAAACAAAATGAAAGGAAAAAGGAGAGTGCATCTTCCCGTAGAAACTGGCAAGATTCGGGCTAGCACTACGAATCGCAACGAATATACTTTGCCACCTCCGTTTGGTTTCCGTTTGGTTTCCGTTTGGTAGTATTCTCTGTGACGAGGCGCGTAGGGTTCCAGCGCTGGCCGAACGTGGAAAGCGGAAAGGAAATGGCAAACGCATCTTGCTATCTTCTTGCTAAAGATACACCCGCGCAATTTCACACATTTCTGGCCTGCCAACTAAAGTAGTGCAGCTACCGTAGGGTTCGGTCTGGAGGTATCTGGCCCCAATTCCGGACAAGTGAGGACGAAAAAGCCGTGTGAGCCTTGGGCCCTCGTTCCTCGGCCCACAGCCTACCCCAACCGGGGACGTCTCTTTCCATCTCAGGGGCCATGTCCCACACTAGCGGGGGCTGAGTTCATGTTTCGTGTATTTTTTTAAACATGGTCACACTGCGGCCGCAAGATTTCCGGATCGAATGGTAGCAAGCCATGTATAATACTTGAAACCCGAACTAAACGTCGACAAGTGGGACACGGGGTCTCTTTTTTTTTTTTTTTAACAAGGGACATGGGGCCTCGCTCCACTACTCGCGAAATGTGCAAAACGAGAGCGAATCTTCCGCTAGAACATGGAAAGATACACCGCCATGATTTTTGTCTTCTGTGCACGTCGAGAGTAGTGGAGCGAGACCCATGGTATGCTGGGCTGGGCTCTCACAGATCAGGCAAGGTGCACTCGTACTTGCGGTACCCGGTTAGTGCCGGAACGGCCCAACGGGCCCATTATCTCATCTCACGTGTATTTTCGTGAACATCTCCGACAGCAATATGGGTCAGATTCTGTCGACAGAGCTCGTCATACGTTGGTAATGAATGCCCCCTGGTCCAGAACCCGACCACGTTCTTGCTTCTTGCTGATGTGGATCTATAACTGCGCGAGATCGCGCGGATCTGGTGCACACAACACTCGCGAACCCGCCTGGAAAACACACCACATGTGGCAGACCCAGCGAGGATTGCCGTATAGATACAAAACAGCTGCATGTCCCAGCACGTCTGGGCACCCTCCCCTGCCCTCCCCTGCCCTCCCCTGGCCCGGCCCCCCAACCCTCGCGGCACTGCAACAGGGATCCCGAGCTGCGCACAGACACGTGCGCGTGGCGGGAAATCTGCGTAGGAAAAAAGAAAAAGACATTTTAAAAAAGAAACTGCGACAAGCCTCCGCGATCCCGCCCACTCCCCAATCAAGCTGCTGGATGGACGCTCGGCTGGCGCCCAACGGTCACAAACTCGATCGGCACGTTCTGCCCGGCGCCAAAGTTCAATTTAATTTCAATTTCAAAAAAGAAAAAGGTTCCTACTATTCTATTCACGTCATGCGAGGCGGCAAAGCGACGGCTGGTTGGCGCGGAGAAGCAGAAATAGCAGCTCTCTGTCCGCCCTGCTCTGGCCTGTGCGAGCCCAGAGCAGGAAAAGACTGGCAGAACTGCGGACGACAAGCGCAGGCCCCAGACGCCCCTTCTCGTGTCCGTTCGGAGTTCTAATCTGGGAAAGACCCTATTTGACTGCGGTCGAACTTCGACTTCGATCAAAAGGTCAGTGGGATCTCGGCATCTCTCTGCATTTGTGGGGTGGAGGGACTCCTTACCGCCCCCATTCAAAATCAAATCATCAAAAGGGGCCGGCGGAAATGGAACTGTCGGGCATTCGGCATGAGTCGGTTTGGGGGGCAACCCGTTTTGAGAACCCGCCTGGCCTTGGGTCCCGGGAGCCCTTACCGCTCAGAAGGGGCCGTTGGCCTTCGTAAACGTACTGCAGGAGACGGCGGACAATCCGGAGGACATCACTGCCCAAATGCAAAACCTGGGTGTGTCAGCCATGCTGGAGGGGGAGAACCCATGGAGACAACCACATGGAGCCCTTCAAATGTACTGCTGGTAATTGATGCCCTATTGCGCACCATCACGCCAGCGCAACTCTCGGGAAGTACCAGGGCGCCGGGTCAAGGCTCATACATCCAGGCAAAAAGGGTAGGATGCAAGGCCCGTCTTACCTGGATGGATGTCCAGCGAAATGACTACCTGTTACTTGCCGACCAGTACGTTTTTTTTTTTGTTTTGTTTTTTTGAATTGGACATGCTCCAATCTATTCGTGGGGAGCAACACGTGCTGGGAACCGGGCCCAGGGACCTTGTCCCACTAGCTCTGTTGAGCTAGGTCAACGTGGGGGTTTTGAGCCTGTGTGACTGTACGCGACAAGGGAGATGCACGTCGTCCAATTCATCTAACGGTCCGTTTTTAATAAAAAGGGCAATAGAGACCATCTTCGTTTTTTCTTATAACAAAAAACAGAAATAAATCCTTTCTCTCGAATACTACTACCCCTACCCTCGCCACTTTCCGTTGAACTAGCTGTCTCCTTTTTTCGAGACAGCTAGTTCAACGACCCTCTTGTTCCCCCAACAGGCGTTTTTCAAGAGAAACTGTACGAGCCTCCTTCCGTGCCATTTTTGGACGAGATTCGGGCACCTCTTCATTTTCTGCTGTGGAAGTGCCCATATGCCACTCCAATTGTGAAAAATAAAAAACGAGAACAATTGTATTCCTGCCGTTTATAAATGCATTTCTCATTTGAAATTGAATTAAAATGATTTTTTTTAGCTGTCGCACCGTTGAGCTGCCTCAACTAAATGGTGCAAGTGGGACAAGGTCCCAGCGCCCCATTCAAAAACATATTGAGAAGATTATGTAAAAAAAATTGAGTTACCGGCCGGGGCCATTACCCGGCTTCGGCTAAAGATGATAGCTGTGCAATCTACACAGAGAGTTAGGTTCTCTATGGATTGATCATGGGAATATTCAGACCGAAAACCACCTGCCTTCAGCAATTGTCAGCAGCTCAACCCTATCCGTCTCTCCCCTATACCCCGATACCCAATCGTCACCAGGCCTCCCACCCCCAACTGATAGGTTACAGAGTGGCACGACCCACCCCAGAAAAAAACCACCTGCTAGGCTACAGGGCAAAGCGACCCGCCCCGGCTCCAGCCAGCGTCGACTAAGTATCAGTTCACTAACAGACACTAGAGTGTCTTCCACCCTCGACAACTCCCCAGATCTCATGCCTGCACTTACTCTGCAAAAGTTGGTGTGCGACGGAATGGGCATTGGGAAAAAGAGGCTCGAATGTACTACTGGTCCCGAGCCTCTTTCGTACTTTAGAACCTCCTTTTCCAATGCCCTGAGAAATCCAAACCCTCACAGCGGAACCTTTTTAGGTTCCTGCCGCCGAGTAGGCGGCTTGAGGGCACCGAGAGAAGAGTGAGGCAAGTCAAAAGGCTGAAGTGGAGGGAGATCCCACGATTTTGGGGTTAGGTAGGGGAAGTCGTCGTTGGGGCAGAATTCTTAGAGCTAGACAATAGCTTCATAGGTAGGTAGTTTGTAGGACCTCTCTCCTCATAGTGGTTAACGCTAGAACTCCTCCGTTGGTAATGGGAGCGAATGAGAAGATAGGTGTAGCAGCAAGTACAGGGAGAGGCAAGAGTAAACTCAGGAGGGGTACTGGGCGTGCTCTTGGGTTAAAATATTGGAAAATGCCCAAAAAGTTCTTGCTTGGTTAAGGGGTTGGGTTTTCAGCTTGTTTTGTTAACGAGTCGTTAAGCAAAATTGCTCACTGAACACTGGCTGGGCTGTGCCCAGAAGTCGAGTCTTGAGTCGTTCCGGGTTGTTTGTGAGGAGCCTCAGTGGATGGGTTATAATGAAATTCTCACTTCCCCCCCCCCCCCCCAAAAAAAAAAAAAAAAAGCTCACAGCGCCCGATTTGCTTGGTGCTGCCGCCTTCTCCCCATCGACATTGTGAGCCTTTTTGCAGGGTTTGTGGGTTTGTCATGACTGATTGTCCCGGGGGTGACACATGAGTAATAGGAGTGCATTTGTCTTTCACAGGGTGTGAGCTATTAATGAGGAGCTGCACCTGCAAAAAAACGGGTTGAAAACGTTCAATACACTAGAGACATTCATTGCCAACCATCAGGTTCTTGCTGAATGGTTGGAGCACAAAATGGCAACTTAAGAAAAATAATCGCCCTTTTATTTTAAGGGTCGTCAATTTGGTTATTTTCCACTTACAACCATACATAGACTCCTGTTCTACGCCTTTCTCCATTACAACTAAGAAGGCATGAGCTTTGTCTTCCTCAAAGGGAAGATCTAAACTGTTCGGTAAGCATTAATTGCTCTCTGTCTAAAACATTCATCATCAAAACCTACGGTGATTGGATCCCTCTAACCCATGTCCCTTCTTCCTACTCTAACATTCCTCATTCCTCGCCGACAACCTGTACCACCCCTATTCTCAACCACTACCTGAACATCCACACTCAACCTCCTTTTTTTTTTAATAATCATTTTTATACCCCCAAAACTCCCCCAAATACTTCTCCTGCTTTGTTATTATCATTATAGTTTCGTACACTTGTGAAAAAATTATGCCTAAATCATCTCCCTTATTGTCTGCTTGAAGGACAAATGAACGACCTAACCATTGGAGAACCATTTTCGATTTAATACAGGGTCGTAAAAAGTTCCGATGTCTACGTTGGAAAAAGTTAGGCAGCGCTAAGAAAATTGTGCGTTCTGGGGGTTAAAATTTTTAGAGTCCGACAAAGTTCATATTTGCAAAAAGAGGCTCATGTCAACAAAGGTTGAAAGATCGATTTCATTTTGTCGATGGAAGGTTTGTTTGTGCTACCGTCTGGTTTTGTTTCTTAACGCTCATATAATCCAGATTGTTATTGTCTTTGACCAATCATCAACATACCTTTTTTCTCATCCTTGGCTTGGGGCTTTCATAATTATGCCTTACCATGTCCTCTATCCAAAATTCTTCATATTTGTCTCTCGTTCATTGATTATTCAGTCTCGAAAATCCCATACCACAAGAAATTTCGCCGGATACGTCTCAGATCCTCTACTTGTTTTTTTTCGGATGCATAGTTGCATTTACCTTAATCTCGTTATTTTGCATCATTGTGTCTTTTGTACGCTTAAGTATAATGTCATTTGTAGGCACTTCAACCTTATATGTTTAGGGGGCAGCCTCCACATCATTTTTGTGCAGAACTATGTTATATGCTCCTCGACGTCGTTTCTAAATACATCATCACGCATAATTATCTTCTTTGAATTTCTTAATGTATAGGTAACTTTTTTCAGTGGGCTCTTCAATTTGATAACAATACCCTACTTTTAACAATACTTTTAAATATTATAATTTTTTTTCTAATTCATTTTCCTCTCCCATCTCATTATATGAGGCTTATCCTAAAAAAAACTTTGCGTATCTGCGATTTTTCAATAGGTTTTGTATGGTTTTTTCTTATTCGGTTTCAACATCGTCGTTTCTCTTTGATCATTAACTCAAATAACCATTTATTATCAGACCGATGTTTTAGCAATCCTACTGCGCTAATCCCCCCCTCGTCACTTATCCATGATATTGACTTCCATCGCTCCTCCCTGATAATGGTCCTTAGTCTATTACGTGATTACCCAATCCGCTTTCACTACTCTCTATATAAATAAAAACACTGTTCAAATATCAAAATTTTGGTTTGGACGGCAGAGAATCTAACATCAAACCATATTTTTTCTTTTAAATCACCAATTCATATTTTAAATATCAATTGGATCTAGAATCTCAAATAAATTATTTTTTTTGCACATAGTTTGTGCAATTTACCTCCCAAAAGTCCCAACTCAACCATCACATTTATATGTTTTTATTCCCCCTTTTCGTCTTCCAATATCCGTCAACTTTTTTTTTTTTTTTTTTTTTTTATTAACCCATGTTATTCCATTTTTTTTTCTATATGACATTGAGAACAAAAAAATTTTATTTGCATTTATAACGAGCGTGTTATTCAATGTGATTTTGATTGATAGATGGTTTTTAGTTCATGATGTATCTCTTTAATACGGTTCTTACCACTCTCCATGTAGGTGACAACACTATCCAATTCATTCGATATCGACAATGTTAATGAGGCACTTTCTATTGTGTTAAATTTTATTTTTTTTCTCAAGATTTTTGACATCATTCATATCAGTATTTATTTCGTGAACAGGGTTTGTACAATCTATCTTGCAGCCAGAGCACATATCTTATTCCGATCATCAAAATACATTGAGCAATTATTTATTTTCTTCTTTGCGACCTTTCATTACGTGACTTTATAAATATGGTTTTGCCTTCATATACTTTTAATTTCCACAAGTATCGAATGACCGCATTTTTTATAATTTTTTCCTCTACCTCCATCATAATGAATTTCGTAATATCACCCCGTAATACCATAACATTAAGAATATTGTTATGTTTAACATCAGTGTCCTTCTTTACATTAATATGTTTTATACTTTTACAAATTTTCCTACATTTTACTAACTTTGACCATCATTGCCCCTCTAACGTCCTACACACCACGTTTCACAAAAATCGTATAGTAAATCAATCTTTCAATTTTGTCAAGTCCCACGTCCTTCACACGTTAGAGTGAAAATGTTTTATTTACTTGCCTTATAATTGAGTTTTTCCCTTAGTTAAATGACATTCTCGATGTTATATTGTAGCGTCATAATGCAGTTCTAAATCCTATTTTTCCTATTTTTTTTGTCCCCATCAGCTCATATATGTCATATGAAAGTACTTCAGTTTTTATATTATCACCACTATTTGTTTTCGAAAGTTTGATATGTGGTTATGGTCAAAGATTATGCACAAACTGTAATTTTTTATTTTTTTTATTTTGAATTTTTATTTAGTATATATTACTTGTGTTTAAACATTTTTTAATAACTACATCGATAAAAACATGGTTTACTTCGTAGTTAGCTAAATTACTATTATTTTGTAAGTTTATAATTGTTTTAAAATTTTAAAAATTCAATTAGTTTTTTAAGCACGAAACACGATTGTCAAAAATAAATTTGAATCGAGAGAAACTCATGTTCAGAAATATGGAAAGATAGATCCGACCGGACTCCAACTCTGATAAAATACGGGTAAAGGTGTCCATCTTAATGATAAGATTAGAGTACGCATCCAACTATATTGAAAAACGTTCATTTCACATTACTTGAATAAATTATCCATACGAGATACTTATGTTAATTTCATAAATCAAAGTCAACTAGAGGATTCCTTCAAGATATGAAAAATCTGATAGAATATGCGAACACAGTATTAAGAAGTACATCCACTATCAATTTGTCTCATAAAATTTTAAAACAAGAATCATTATCATATATTTTTCAATCTATTTGTGAAAATATAGTATGTAAAGGTGTTAAAAAATATATTTACCTCATAGTTGTTTTTTTGTCCCATCAGAAAACATTCTCATTATTGTTAATTAGTTCGGTATTGCCCATTAAATTGAATGCGTTTCTCAACTATGTTGTTCTAATGGTTAATATGTCGCATCCATAGGGTTCAGGATGCAAAATGAAAATTGTTGGTGACATCAGGCAAAAGAGTGCAATCTCACGTTTGCACCTCTTTTGCAACCTTTAGCGGGAGACAAAAATGGACATCGAAAAAATAAGTTGGATGTACTATTGGTTTAAAAAACCTTTAGTCTTGAACCTTTTTTTTGTAATATATTTTTGTTTTTCTTTTAATAAATTTAAGTTTAATAAATTTGAAAGTTTAAGAAAGAGAAACATAAGAACGAAGTTTCGCTTGTGTATTGTTGTGTGCCTTGGTAACCTATGAGGGACTGCCTGACAGGGTCCCGCCTGCTCTTTGAGTGACACGTTAGGGAAGAATAAGCTCGTCATCTAATGTGGCCCTCTCGCTATACCAACTGCAAATCAAGTGGAAAGAAATGTGGTGTCTGTTGTCCATGCACTAGTGTGTGTGGATTTGTGGCCGACTATAATCTTGGGAGTTTCATTTAAGGTCCATGTCACAGTATATAGAGAAATATGTCGATTATTGTGAGAAAAGGAGGAGAGAGAGAGATGATGATGCACAACCTCATAGGTGGATACAGGTCTGACAACAACGATGGCGGTTGCTTATAAGAGTCGACTGATCGATGTGTTGGAGATGGTGAGTTGTGAACATGAAAATCTGGAGCTGGAGTTTTAGTTAAAGGGGGAGACGATCTTCAACGATAGGAAGACTGAAGTGATCACAAACAATTCTTGGAATTCCTCACAACAACCTCACCACTACAACGAGTGACAACCGATATGCAAGAGTGTTTTTCAATGCTTAAACCACCACTACCTTTCTCAGTGTTGAGAGAAACAACACCGAATCTTTTAGAGGTCCCTGCGAGGCTCGGCAAAACAGAAAGAAAAAGGAAAGATTGGGACCCTACGGGTTCCACAGTGAGGAAAAAAAAAGAAAGCATTTTGAATCTATCGACATCGGGGAAAACCCTCATGGAGATATAAGTGATAACAATGCTTTGAGGAATGTATATGGCCAATATGTCTGGAACATCATTGTTTTGATTTTGTTTTATTACTTGTTTTGAGTGTTTTGCCAGAGAGGCACGACAGATTCTACGCGTGCGCGTGCCTCACTCATCTTTGACTCACACCAGTGTTGTAGCCTACTGTATCTGACCGCGCTTACAACAAAGAGTTTTTTTTTTTCCCATTTCTTCGTCATCCAACGAACGCCCTCACTGAGGAGACAGTCTAACTAACGCCTCATAAAATGTATCCAACCAACATATGTGGAACGTGATTTTTGTTACATTTTTCTTTTTCTATTTTTTTTGTCGTGTCCTTTTGGTGCTCTGCGAGCGAGGCAAGGCGGATTCCACGGGGGGCAATAAACTGCCTCACTCACCTCCCACTGAAATTTGTGTTGTAGCGTCATGCATTTGACCCCGATCATAGCATAAAAGATGTTTTTTTTTTCCCCCCCCTTTAGTACTTCGTCATCAAATAGACTCCCTCGTTGAGGGTATAGTCTCACTGAATGCATCTAATGACTATGACGGCGTTAGGGTATTCCCCCCCTCCTCTCCTCCCCCGTTTTTGGATGTAACTGGCATGTGTACTAGAAAGGAAGATACAGTGGGACCCAGGTTCGACAAAACTCAGTGCGTTGTGAAATTCAGGGTTGGTAAAAACATAATCGGAGGTACTGGTGGTTTAAGGATAGATGCGCATAATTCTTTCAAAGAGTCGAGTTGTCCATCCTTGCTATGCTACAATAGTTGGTGGTGTTTTTCTTTATCTAAAGGATGATGCGCACATTAAGGACAATGAGGTAGTGACACTTGACAATAACGCATGAGAAGAGGAGGGAGACATCAAGTGAGGTAGGACTGTCGGAGATAAACATCGATTGGGTGATGATGCAACTTTATAATCCACGAAATAAAAACAACATATGAGAGGAGGAAAATAACATCACGCAAAATAATGATAATGATAACTTGATAACTCAATTATTTTCACGACCCACGGTGGTTAAAATAGCGACCAACATGAGGATATAACGACAGATGAATTTTTTTCTTATAATGTCGATTCCACAAAGGTATCAACATGCCTGGGACAACGGTTCTACAAGGTATCAAAAAATGCTTGGTTCTACCAAACCTGTTCTTTATAATAATCCTTTGGAAGTTGGCGTGGTTATGGCCACCGGGATAATAATTGCAAGCACAACAATGTACAACTTGAAGAAGAGGAGAACAACATTGTTGGTAACAATCACACGAGTGATGAAGCAACGTGCATCAACAACGAAATCTATAAATAACAAGATGACAACAATACACAACAAGAGAGACGGGGGTTAAGCGACATGAATGTAATGATACCCTCAAACAATATAATGAATGTCTTTGTCATAAACCTACTAGGCATTTGGGGGGAAAGACAATGCCCTCGTCACCATGTCCCTACATCCCTTCTATATTGGATTGCAGTGTTCGTGAGTCATGACAACTCATATTGATTTTTTTTGTCATGGTTAGCTCATAATTTTAATAAGTTTTATGCGCTACATAATTTTTCTTGTTTTCATAAGCAATTTCCTCTTCATATATGGTTAAAAAAAGTGGTGGGGTAGTCAGAGTAGGCAAGGGGGAAAAGTAAACGGGTCAACAACAAGCATGTAGGTTATGCAATTGGTTTTGTTTTTGCAATTATACTAACCTTAAAATTTGTCAACCTTTATTAACTAAAGAAAGGTTGTTGATTCAATGAATGACAGTAACACGTTCGTTTTTGTCTTTCTCCCAACACAAAATTTTCAAATAATAATATGAATAATATTTTTTTGAGGATAAACTAATAATTGCCATGATAATATCTCATCCTGAAAATCTTGTAATATGGAGGGTTGATATATAAGTTGACTGTAAAAGTTTTTAAGGATAAACTAATAGTTGCAACAATAAAATCTACTTTTGAAAATCTCTTACTATGTTGGACCGATGTATAGGCTGACTATAAAACTTTTCTTCCTCCCCTACTAAAATGTTTAAAATTCACAATAGTAGAGTGGTGAAAATTTTATGATGATTATAATTGCCCTTAATAATAAATAAATATTGATTACTTGCCAATGATAATCACGAATAAGATTAATTTAAAGGAGGAACACCTATAACTATCACAATGACTCTTCTCAAATCTAAAGTTTAGGTTTCCTTATTGAATGAACGTTTTACGTCTAAGTGATATTTGATGAAATTACCCTCCCTTTAAAAACTTCTGGGGGATTTTTCTGTGAAGTGTGAGTGAGGAACAAGTAAATAATCTTGTATTCCCAAACTTAATATAGCCGTCCTAGACGCCGACTTCGACCTACTTCCCAACCTCAGCTTACTCCCCTTTCCTCCATCTCTGTTCTTGGACGAAGAAGAACCCGTTCATTCTCCCCACCACGGCCCTCCCCAACGTCTCGTCCCCGTCTTTTGCTGCCCCAAGCATCCTTACCACGCCTGCAACGCTCTTCGACTGCAGACCTTTCTGCAACGCGGCAAACACAAAACGGGAGGGATGATGGCGAGGGACCATCTGAAGATGAACTTGGCAAGGGGACTGTAGGATATTCTGTAGAAAATCCGTCGGACCGGCCTCCACCGAATCTGTGTGGCCTCGCTGCTACTAACATCTGCCTACAAGCCTACCGTCGGGAACCATATACTCACTCTGATTTCTTGGCCATTGCTTCCGATCTTGATGCTCAGGAACGTGAGTTATATGGCAATAACCCGACTCTGCATCCCCCACAGGATAGTAATTACACTCGACATGGGGGATTCAATGTCTCTGTTTTGGAGACTGCTGTGATAAGGCGCCGCCTTGATATGCAGCGTGCCCCTTCGGGTGGCGACCCGGACCACTGTTCGCACGTTTGTGCCTATATTCTATATACTCCTGGCCACTACACCGCTCTTGTCCGTGCCTCTGGTTCTTGGGAATTATGGAATGGCGGTGCTATGGTGCAAACTATTACTGCCATCTGTGATCTCGTGCGTAATCACCCTAACCTGCAACTGCTCCAGGTCATTAACCCTATGGGTACCTCGTGTACTTCCATGCCCGCCTCTACGCCTATCTCTGTGCCTGCCTCCGTACCTGTCTCTGTGCCTGTTTCTATGTCTGTCTCCTTCCAGATTACTGACCCTATAGGTACCTCGTGTACTTCCATCCCTGCCTCTGCACCTGTCTCTGTGCCTGCCTCCGCACCTGTCTCCATGCCCGTTTCTGTGTCT
>BFEA01000117.1:11587-28125 GCA_003427395.1 Chara braunii
CGGTCGCTTTGCTCATTTGCCTAAGACATTGAAATGGGGTTGGAGATGAGGTCCCCCCGACTGATCCGGTCGCTTTGCTCGTTTGCCTAAGACATTGAAATGGGGTTAGAGATGCGGTCCTCTGACTGATCCGATCGCTTTGCTACTTTGCTTAAGACATTGAAATGGGGTTGGAGATGAGGTCCTCCTGACTGAACCGGTCGCTTTGGTAGTTTGCTTAAAACATTGAAATGAGGCTGGAGATGATGTCCTCCTTACTGATCCGGTCGCTTTGCTAAGTCACACAATTTTGCTTGGTGACAAAGGTTTGAATTTTCTCCTTGAAAGAATAGTTCGAGCTAAATATGTTAGTGATTGCATGGGGTTCACTGAGAAAAACTTTGAAAGTTAATTAACTAAGCAAGATACAAGACTAATGTTTTGTGATCAGACGAAGCGAAAGATGAAAACTTTGGATAAACGAACCATTGTTTTGAATTGGTTGAATGCGTTGTGGAAATGACATGTTTGTTGGCAAAGACTTGTCTTATTGCTCAAATTCAGTATTTTTCTGCTTTAGTACAGTAATCTGTTAGAGTTCGCCTTGTACTTGAGCAATAGGTAGTTAGATGCTCACTTTGTTTCTTTCGCATTGTTTATTCATGCGTGATTGATTTGATGGCAGTGACTAGCCTCTGAGTTTGTAGCATTTTTGTGAACCTCTTTTCCTTAGGGCAGATGTTGTGGACATTTCTGCTAAATACTGAAAGTTAGTCAAAATTCAGAGATGTCAACTAGGACAGGACATAGTTAGTCTTTGGAGTCAGTAAGAATTATGAACGCCTTCCTTTCTAAAGGAACTGCTGTCAAAATTTCTATTGAAACCACTCGAGTTTTTTTTTAGATTTTATATAGTACAAGTTCATTTTCATATATATATTTTTTTTTGTCTCGAGTTTCTTTTTAGATTTTGTATAGTAAATATTATTCGAGCACACTTCCCTAAAGGAAGTGTTGCTGAATTTTTTAGGATTTTCACATCGTTACCGGATACTACTGCTAAGTAGCTTAGAATGCAATACATAGTTGAACTTTATTAACTCGGCATGCAATGTCTGCCTTGAGTTTGTGACGCATGTCATTGCTACATGAGAGTGTTCTTCAAAGTTTTGAGCTTCATCAACTTTTGTTATCTGATTGATAGCATGTCGGTTTGTGATTCAACTACCACCCACTGTGATACCCACGCCCAAATGTATGTGACCTTGTAGGCGAAAGGCGTTTCCGTATGAAAGAAAACCTATCCTTGGAACCTCTCTTGAATGACCATGCAAATGTTATGAGAATCGGGATGGGCGGGTATACCTTTACTGAGTGGGGGTCGAAAAGGGCCGTGTGGGACATGAACATGGGATCAAAAGGGTTAACCACGTTTGTGGTATCTTCGTGTGGATTTTCAATGGGCTTTATGTGTGTGCAGGTATGTATGGGAACGAGGGCGCGCTCTTGGATTAAGGCTGATATGGATGAATGATTGCACGATGTGAGTGAGAAGGTTGAACGGTAGCTGTGAGAATGACTCTCTCTTATTTCCTCCGAGATTCCTATTTTTTTTTTTTTTTTTTTTTTTTTTTTTCACACGTACCTAGCGGACAGGCAGTAGTAGTTGAGCGTAAGGTTTAGCGCTCGACCTTCGATCGGACTAAGACCTTGCTTGGGCATGAAAAATTGCTCGCCAACCCATGATTACTCATATTTTCTTTCCGCAGGGGAAAAACGAGCGAACCCTATCTTAAAGGGATTTTTGTTTTTTAGATTATTAGTCGACCGTTGGTTCTGAGCCTGGCATTCGAGGTCCTTCCCCAGGACATCCCAGACTCAGGTCCAGCACAAAAGGGTTTCCCCCTTGAGCCGAACCTACCCCCCTTGCTTATCGTCATCCACTGCCTAAAAGATAGGGTTGCCACAAAGGTCGAACGACCTATCCTTCGTCGTGCAATATCGTGAAGGAGGATCCCTTCACGATATTTCGCTTTCAACACTGGAGTGTCGTGCGCAACCCTGAAACCCATGAGAGGTTGCGCGATTGTGGGTAATGCATGAAGCGTCGCCATGATAGCAGATCAAGTGAGAACACACGACTGGGCGTTATGGTTCCCTTGGCGGTTGCATTCTTTTTACGCAACTTTGCGCGAGCCTCGCTCAGACACTGTAGTTTTTTTTAGTTATGGGTGAGGACATATGAAAAAGGGACTAGGCTTATTTGTTTGTTTGAGTTAGCTTGTTTTGTTGCATGTCGCGTAGTTGAGTTAGGATGTCCTAGCCGACCGACGTTGAATCGCACGTGGGAGATCAACGCCTCAGCGTGACGGTTCTCGTACGGGTCCGAGCTAGGCGTGGACCTCGCGTACCCCCTATGCCATAGCATACGAGAAAACGCCGTCAGTTGAGCCACCTCCGAGATTGCAAGTAAAAACTTTCACGTGTGGTTCAGCAGCTTGGAGGGGATACGCCCACCCAAGGGATGATGACAGCTCCCGCGGGTGGAGTAAGTTGTACCTCGCGAGATTAGGTCCTGCCATAGGGATTTGATGGAGGTATAGTTGGCGCACTCGGTCGGAGCGGCTCTGCCGCTTCCCCTTCCATGAAGCGCCTTGCGAATCTGCCAATCCTGCGTGACGCGGCCGGGAAGGTCCCCCCAGCGGGGACCATGAGCTCGACAGCGCTCACGGAGAAATCGACATTTTGATGGTCAGTGTCAAGGTTAGTTATCGGAACTGTGGTCTCGGGTGATCTTTTTTTTACTACCAAGGGTGACATCTGAGTTCACATATTGAGAGGTGCATAAAATACTTAGGTTGACCTTGTTTTGGTCAGCAATAGAAGTCGCCAACGACCTTGGAAACATTGGCGCGAGCAGGGTGTACTATAGACAAAAGTTGGGGTTTCCTGACCCTAAGGAACTTAAAGAGCGACCCTCTTTCTTAGGAAGTGGTGGATATAGGCGGACGAGGTTCTCGGTGGCAGTACTGCTTTGTCGGATATGCGGCGGCCGTAAGCAAAACCGAACCCTCGAAACAACAGATGCGGGAGAATGGTGGCAAAAAAGATGGCCAGACGACCAAAGTATGACCTTTAATACTATCCGATTGGCCTAGGACCAAAGCGGATACCTTTTATAAGGAAGTCTACGTCTGTTACACCCAACCATGGGCCTGACACTATAGCTTACGACCTTAGACTTTCAAAGTACAAATTCAAGGATCAAGGCCAACTACTGGCGACGATGGCAGCGGAGCGTGATGGAAGGATCTAAGGGGTTGAGGAACTACAATGCTATCCCCCTTAGTTTTGCAGCTATCCTCCTTAGTTTTGCAACCTCATTGTTTTGCAGCTAGGGATGAGGTTGCAACGGTCCTCCCTCTCTCGTCCCTCCTCCCAGTTTTTTTAATTTATGGGACTGATCCTTGGACCAATGGGTCAAGCTCAACTGGTACACCCATGAATTATTGAAACGCAGACTCGAGTTCAAATCCAGATACTATAATATGAAAGGCATAAATTCGTTCTGAATTGCTTGGGGCCGGTCAATTCAATAATAATACCTAAAGGCCGTCGTTTTTTTTACCATGGCTTTGGACGATGCTGAAGTCAGTTTCATCAGGAACCGACTGCAACAACAATCAGATACAGTTGAGAGGATGCTAGTGAAGGTATGTCTACGTTGACTCTAACTGTCTTCTTTCTCGTTGTAAGACGCGGGCTCGTAGGTTAGTCGGGTTAGAAGCTATAAAGGTAACAGGTCCGATAGTTGGCAGGATTGCTACAATTCATCTTGAGAATAAAGAGTTATTGTTGTCGGAGAGTGTTAGGCTGCTCTAAATGGAAATGAGGGCGCTAAGCGATGGAGAAGGAACATTCACTCTCACTGTTGCTGCTCGTACGAATCATCATCTCGACGATTGTCATTATCCTATTGAAGGCTGCCTTCCCAATCTCGGTGGAGTTTATCATCACGGTGACACTTTTGCTCGCAGTTATCGCCATAGTGCTCATCGTGATGATATAGAAGGTCGCGCTGTTCTTCGAGGTCAAAACTGTGCTCAATTTTGATCGCAATCAGGACTGCTACCCAGACAGGTTAGCACAGGGGTTTGGAGCCACTGCTGGAGTGAGAACGAGGGGGGTATAGGAGGGGGGTATAGGAGGAAGCGATAGGGATGGGAATTGAGAAGGGAAAACGTAAGAAAGAAGACAAGGAAGGAGGAATGGTGAGCAAAAAGGGAGACAGTTGAGAGGAAATGGGTAAGCAGGTGAACCTGGACATAAGGTTCTGTAGAGTACATTGAAAAACAATTAATAAAAAAAAAAGTATGACAATGTATTTTTTCATGTTCTCGCGGGATATTCATTTGCATTTTGCACATTTGGTAGTGGATAAACTACTACGCATGGACGTCATCTTCCTGGTGGTGTACACCTTCTAGCTCGTTGTAATCGACGTTTGAACAATCGTTCTGAACTCTAACGTAGTTTACCTGCGCATCTCTAATTTCGTTATGGTGGTTTAGGCGGTCGACTTGATCGTCCTCGTACTGGAGAACGTCAAGCTCGCGGTGGTATTCGTATCAGTTAAAGTTGTCCTTATCCATCATCATCGTCGTCATTACCAACGTGCTCATCAATTTCGTGTTTGCGAGAGGCATTGGTGGCAGTTTACCTACCCGAAGTCCAGAGGAAGATTCGTTCTCACTTGCAGCAGGGCGAGTAACGAGCAAAATCATGGTGCAGACGGCGAGCACAGTAGCAGGGTAAGTACATGCGTGCGCACGCTCGAGAGAGAGAGAGAGAGAGAGAGAGAGAGAGAGAGAGAGAGAGAGAGAGAGAGAGAGAGAGGAGGAGAAGGAGGAGCGTGTATCTGCTAGGATGAGGTAGTGATGTGAGTCGGGTCACCGCCACTAAAGAACAGTGTTTTTTCCCGCATGTGGTTGCCTTCATCCAAGCGGTCGCCCTGTTTCTCGCGCTCATCTTCGTAATTGCCGATGTGGTCGGGGTCGAGATCATTGTGCTCAGTCCCAAACTCGATTTCATTCATCGAGCTGGTGGTCTTCGTCGGGGAGGGGCTTACTAGGCTATGTACCTTCTACAATTTTTCCATGTTCTAGTGGAAGATTTACTCTCGAACTCGATAGTGCCTCTTTCCATGACTTAGCGGAGGTTTCATTCACTGCAATAAGTGAGCGATCGGGTAGAGCAAACAAGTATGAGCATACAAGAAAGAGGGAGAGAGAGGGACCTACCTATTTATCGTGGAGATGTTCATCAAGAGGATGCTACTGACCGTGTTGATGGTTGTAGTCACCATCGTAGCCAAGGTACTAATCGTGTCCGTCTTCAAGGTGTCGCAGGTAGAAGGGATGACCGTTACTATGCTTATGGCCATTAGCCCAATGTGCCTGAACCTCTTATAGAGGGAGATTCATTCTCATTTTGCATTTTTGGTGAGTAGTGGAGTGAGATCCGGGTGCCATATGCTCTCAACGGATCAAACTAAACCATATCATTTGGCTTGGGTTGACACACTTTTAATCTGTTGAAACACAGGCTCAAGCTCGAACCCAAAAATTGTCAAGTGAAGAGGATAGAATCGCCCATAAACGTTTAAGGACTCTGTGCGGTTGTTGATTCTCACGCTAAAAATGTGGTCTGTCGGGTCTATAGCGGCCACTGCGTGTTGCAGCTCGCTGAGGTTGTTGTTGTTCCGGTAAGGTCCCCAGTAGTTTGAGCTGATAAGTTGTTGTTGACTATAGGTTGTAAGTTTATTGTTGTATCGGGCTGCAACTGTTGATGACCACTGCTGATAGTGATTCAGAGTCAGTTGCTGTTGTTGTTGTGAAACTAAGTATTGTTGTTGTGGTTAAAAACAACACTAGAGATTGCTGTTACTTTTCTCAACAAATTTTATGGCTCTTTCAACAAAGGTGTTGATGTTGTACTATTGTACTCAGATGATGATCGTTGTGCTCTTAAAGGTCACTGCTACTGGATGAATCTTATGCTTTCGACGTGTTTGTGGTACACATTGTTGTTGAGCCACATTCACTGGTTACTAGTGGTGAGGGTTTGTTGTCTCGGGCCGCCATTGCTGCTAGCCCAGTCTATCTGGCTGGTGGTTATTTTTGTTGAACGATGGGGTTGTAACAGTTGTTCTTCTCAACAACAATACAGTACTGCAACAATAAAAATTATGATAATTAAATAATCATTTTATAATAAAATTACATTCTAAATTTTAAATTTTTATTCCATCTTTAAAAATGTAATTCCACTTTTAAAATTTTTCGTCTTACTTGAAAACTTTCATTCCAAGAATGGGGCATCCCTTTTTACTTGAACTACGTGCCAGAGATGGAATGAAAGTCTAAATGAGTTTATGAAATGTTTTAATTCGAATATCATTCTATACAAGGACTTACAATCATAAATGGGTTAATCCAATCCAAATTAGAAAATATTTGTTGTAGTAGAACGAAAGTTTAATTAAGATATTTCATAAACTCATTTTAACTTTCATTCTATCTTCAACAAATAGATGTAGTTAAAAAGGAAAACTCATTTTTAAATGAATACTTATCAAATAAAACTATAAGTTTTAGAATTGGACGAACATTGGTATGATACTGTTTAAATATGAAGAATTTTTTTTAATAGAATGTTTTTTTAACTTTTATTTATAGTGAGAATTTTTTTGTTGTGCTGGTTTGGATAACTGCTTATTGTTGTCAAGATCGGGGGACTTACATGCAATTGGTCACAATTGCGGAACCCTTAGGAGTTGAAGACAACAAGGTATTTTTCATGCGAGTCTGAGTGAATCTCTTCCTGGATCTCGAGAGACTGACTTTCCTACTTTTGTCCTTCTTACTCTCAGTCTGATCTATTGTTCGGGGGAAGAAGACGACAAGTGGGATTACAATCCACAAAACCGCAGCAAGACTTTGTGAAAGGTCAACCCACCGATTGCAGGAGCTCTGTCGGAGCCCAAACGAGGTTATGGAGGCAGGGAACAGTCATGTATAACCTCGTTTTTACGTAACTTGAAGATCCCATATTCCTCTAAGTTTACTACCTTCTATTTTTGACTAAAAATATGATAAAATTTTATTAATTTTATTTTTATATCTTATTTCGGAATGTATTGTGAACCAAAGGAAGTGAGATAGCATGAAAGTCATATCATTTGTCTGTTTGAACTAAGAAAAAGGAAAAAAGGGAAGACAAGAGAAAGATGTTTGCTTGCGTTTGACCATGTTGAGTGATTCGGTGCTATGTTTTATTTTTTGTCTGCAGGGTTGACTGTTTGACCTGTAAGGAATGAACCTGTCACAAGTTGGACGGTCTAATCACTTGTTTCTTTTGAGGGTTTATGGTCAAGAGACGAATACCCTAAGTTGGAAGACTCGGATTCCTGATGTTTTTCTTTTGGGTTGTTGAAACAAAACTAGGGACATTTTAAGTTGTGTAGACCCAGTTCTGTGTTTTTTTTTTTATGAAGGGAACAAAGACATGAGATTAGTTGTACCCCTAAGTTGAGGCGACTTGGTCATAAGCTATGAATTAATAGTAAATCTAAGTATAAAATTTGAAATATATATATATTCTACACAGTTATACCATCCGAGAGGCCAGACACTCTATATTGAGAGGTCCAACCAATAAGTCGGGTAAAACAAAAAGAGAAGAGAAGCAAACTAAGAGTATAGTGTAAACGTAACCCGGACTGACTAGGTGTACCCCTAAGTTGGGGCGGCTGAGTCCTATGCCCGTAATAACGTAAAAAAGATAGAGAGTTAATAAATCTTTATTTTAAACATAACTAAAGCAAGATTGGATGTCTCCCTAAGTTGGGTAGGTTTAATCATCTGCCTAAAAAGAAAGGAAGTTATAAAGTTTGCGCAAAGTATTTATGGGTATTTAAACTGTTGTTACAGAAATTCAGCGTACCCCAACGTTGGGGTGACTTAGTCATACGTCGTTTCTACCTTGTTTAGGCAAATCGGGCGTACGCCTAAGTTTGGGTGGTCTGATCACATTGTCTTTGCCTTATGTATCTTAAACCATTTAGGCTAGTTAGGCGTACCCCCAAGTTGGGGCGACCTAGCAATATGCCCTTTGTCGTTAATGTTATATAGGTTGGACGTATCCTTAAGTTATGGCGGTCTGACCATTCGCCATTTGTGCTTGTTTAGGCAGATTAGACATACCCATAAGTTGGGGCAGTCTAATCCTATATCATACGTATTCTTTTGTTTAGAGTTGACTGAGCATACCCCTAAGTTGGGGCAATCTAGCCATATGCTTCATGTCGTCAGTTAAGCAGACGTTGGACGTATCCCTAAGTTGAGACGGTCCAATCATATGCTTTATGTCCATTGTTTATGTCGAGTCAGACGTACCCTTAAGTTGGGGCGGTCTGGTCATGTGCTTTATGTTTATTGTTTATGTCGAGTCAGGCGTACCCCTAAGTTGCGGCGGTTTGGACATACGTTTTCAGTCATGTACGTTGGGCATACCCCTAAGTTGGGGTAGTCTAGTTGTGTGTACCCTGTACACTTCCTTAGGCAAGTCAGACATACCCCTAAGTTGGGGCGGTCGGATCTTATACCATAAGAAACGGGGATAAAAGAGGAGTAAAATAATTAAGAGATTGACGAACTACTTGGCCAAAGCTAATGTGGATTGGGAGAGATGTTGAGTATGCATATTTAATTGGGGGCACTCGTTGAGAGCGTTTCTTGGTAGTTTTAGTTGTTTAGATGCTCGCTGAGTGCTGGAACCATAGATAGGCTAGAATGGATGGTGGGAAGGGACGTTTGGGATAAGATAGGTTTGACCTTACTAAGAGTTAGGACTAGTGCTAACTGATAATGTCATCTTCAAAGAAGGATCGTGTAGACTATCCCTAGTTCTAACTATTAGGTAAGTGTTAAAAAAATAGTCTCAAGTGTAGTTGTACTTGTTTTTTGCATTTTCAACTTTTTATAAATTTTGGCAACCTCCTTTTCCTATGGGAAGAGCTGCGAATTTTTAAAAAAATCTGAAAAAATTTGGTCATTTAGAGTTCATAAAAATTATGGAAAGACACTTTTGCTACGCGAAGTGTTGCCAAAATTTTCTAAAATCTTGAGGGTTAGATTATTTTATTGCAGGAAAAGTTTTGCAATTCACCCTATTTAGGAGAGATGTTGCCAAAATTCTCAATTACTTCTGGTACCAATTAAAGAAAAGTAATAAATAAGCTAGAAGAGGAGTTAGGCTACGAAATGAAGTATGTCCTCCATTTGTTTTAAACATAGTATTCGTCTTCTTTGACATGTATAATGATGCAATTCTACGCACTTTATTGAAGGTTTGATTCGTTCGGCATAATCCTACAAAGAATCACTCTTCTGTTGTTATTTGATAACAAGTCGGTTTATGACGCAACTTACATGTTTCTGCATCTCAACCTAAGTCGATTGAAAGCTCGATTCGTTCGGCCTAATCCTACAAAGGATCACTCTTCTGTTATTATTTGATAACAGGTCAGTTTATGACGCAACTTACCTGCTTCTGCATCTCAACCTAAGGCTTTAACCCTTGTAGATTTTTATGTTTCTTGGGATTTTCACCCAGACTTCTTTCTGAATGACCATTTTTAAAAACTGATTATCTTAAGGGATGGTGGAAAAATGGTTGGGGCTTGTATGCATAAGGCATGGTATGAGTCGCAAAAGATAGTAAAGTTGACTTCCTTAGTGTGTGCGATGTTGTTATTTAAATTGTGTGTGATCGCAAGTATGCACGAAAGATCATGGATCGAGCCTTGGTGATTGTCTGTGTTGAGTGAATGCAAATGGACAAACCATATTATTGTTGTGAGAGCGATTGTCTAATGTCACACAACCTTTTTGTTTGACTGATTGAACCACTTTTGTTTTGCGTAGTCATGATGATTAAGTGAGAGTGCATGCACATAGACTTCGCTACAAACAGAATAATGTGCACGCCCATCTTTGCTATTTGAATTAGTTGGTCGGACGTTGGTTCAAAAGTTGGAATTTGAGGTCCTTGTCCATGACATTTCAGGTTACAGCTCAACACAAAAGGGTTTTCCCTATGCGTTGGACATTTGCACTTTGCCCGTTGTGGCGCTCTGCCTAAAGGTCAGAAGTGTCGCGAGGGCTAAGCGACTCATCCTTCTGCCATTCAATATTGTGAAGGACAATTCCTTCACGATATCTCGTCTCTAACACTTGAGTGTCGTACGCAACGTTGAAGCCCGTAGAGGGTTAAGCGGTTGGTGACGCGTGAAGAGTCGTCATGACAGTGAGCCACAAGAGTTCGCATGAGTGAATATTGTGATTTCTCTTGCGCGCACATCCCTCTTAAGCATTTTCGCGCGTGGGCTACACTTGAAGTCTCGCACATAATAAGTTATGGGTCGAAGCTTTTGCAACCATTTTTTTTTTTTTGCACGCGATCGTCGTTATCGACACACGCACATGATTTGCATAGGCACAGGCCTATGAACAGTTACACGATTACGTGCGCACGATAACTCACCACTCCTTAAAATTCCCTTCTCCCCTCAGTGTCATCCTACCCTACCATAATTTGGGGCACAATAGGGTGCAAAAGATGGCAGGGTGCTAAGTTCACTTATGCGCTCACTACAGGATTGACCCCTTTTAGTGCGTGCGTCGGCCAACACCTAAGCATCGGATGCAATCCCATGATTTAGATAGGATCGCACCCTTACGGGCACCGCACAGTAATCCACCATTGCGACTATTAACGTATTCGCGCATGACTAATCATTATGATTGAGCCTTGGGGAGCGACATTTGTTTATGTGAAGTTTGCTTGCGACGTCTATGCGTCCAGAACCGAGAACAGTTACGGGTCGAGCGGGAAAAGGGGTTAGGCGCGATATTGCAAGTAGAAACGAATGTCGTGGTTAGAATGGTCGTCCTAGTCGATTGGAGTAGGATCGTGTTCGACAGAGCAATGCCTCGAGTGACGATTCACACGCAGGTCCGATAAAGGCGTTCACCACGGGTACCCCCTATGCTACAACGAACGAGAAACGCCATCAGCTGGACCACCTCTACGATTGCATACAAAAAGTGTTCGCACGTGGTCCGGTAGCTCGACGGAGGTACGCCCACCTAAGGGATGGTGATAGCTCCCACGAGTGGTGGTAAGTTGTGCCTCGCGTGACCCTATCATGCCGTAGGGTCTCGCGAGAGGTATGGCTGGCGCACTGGGTCGGAGCGGCAAAATGCTCTACGTGACAAGCCCGACAATCTTGCGTGACGCAGTCGGGAGGGTCCCCCTGCGGGATCGATGCGCTCGACAACGCGCACTTTAAACAATGTCGCTGGTCTGCGGTTCAACTTGCATAGTCACAAATGTGCACCATCGCCAGTCCAACCTCCAAACCACGCTGGAATCAACCATAACAGCTACACATAAAAAAACAACAACGGTGGGTCTACCGCTCGCCACGTCGTCAACCCCAAACCACGATTGTCCAATAACACCACCATCTGCTTGCACACCTCAACAGAAAAGCTAATGTGCTGCAAAATTTCGACACCTCAACAGAAAAGCTAATGTGCTGCAAAATTTCGACAACACTGCCCCTAAAAAATAATGTCGCCGACATGCCCAAAATTTTGCGGCATGACCCTACTGAAAATACCACCATCATGAGGTTACGCGGGCAACATCTTTCCACATATACGGACTGTTGATGCTGCGCGGTAAGTCAAGCGACACCTCCCTTCAAAATGTCGCACCGCCGCCAAAAAAGTTCGGCATCATATCCTCCTTCAACATACCATCACTGTTGTGTTGCCAAACTCGCAACACTTCCATCCATATAGAAAACTAGGTGCTGCCATGCGGCCAAACGGACAACACCTCCCCGACGTGTGCCACTTGCTGTACAACCAGACCTCCGACGCGGCCTACCAGCCACAACACCAGTGCAGGAGTGGGGCAATGAGCTCCCTTCCTTTAGCAATGGGTGCCCTTCTCTCTCTCCCTACTTCCTTGTAGACCTCCACCAGCAGCACCGCCCCTCACAATGTAATGGACCTCATCTCCACTTGAACTGCATCTTAGCAACATCACAATCACAACAACTTCGAGGCAAGTGTGGGTGTTGCTGGCTCAACAACTGTGAGGCAAGTGTGGGTGCTGCTGACGTTTATAGTGCGAAAGGACAGTAAGAACCGGTGGTGCGACCGACCATTTACAGCGTTTGGCCAAACCGCTGGGAAGCGTAGTAGTTGGAAATGTTAGTTATCAGCCTATCCTCCTAAAAATACAGGCGCGCGGTTACTAAGCCGCGCAATTTGGAACCTAGGGGTTAACAAGGACCATTGCGCTAGGGCTCGCAGTTGCAACACGACAAGGGCGATTTGTTTTTAAATCACCATTAGGAAGAAAAATAATAATAATTATAATATATATATAAATGTGTGATACCGCCGACTGGGGTGTAGGACGCGGAGGCAGCTGAGAGGTCGGCAGCTTGCCCTACTAGGGCTAGGGTTTGTCGCGGTGGGTGTAGGCGGCCAGCCACGGGGCTGGGCGAAGCCTGTTGGACCATAGGGAGGGACCTGTTGGGGCATCACTTCTTCAAGTATAAGTGTTGCGGGTCTAGCTCTCGTAATAGGAGTTAGCCCTGTAGGTTACTACACTTGACTCTCACCCGACAGAAGGGATCGAATCAATAATGTAGCAAAACCCTAAGCTAGCTCCATTTTGAAGCAACCGTGGGCGAAAGGGGAGACACGGAGGCGATCATCAAGATCGCACGACTGAGAATCGCCGCGCGGATTTGAAAGGCCCCAACACAAGGATAACACGTATAAATCTATAAAAGGTCAATTTTATTTTATTTTATTTTTTTATATTTTGAATTGAGTCCATAAAGACTTGAACTTGGGTCTGTAGTTCAACAGCTCGTGGAATGTACCACTGAATCTAACTGAATAAGAAAAAGAAAAAAAACTTTATTGACTAAAGTGAGGGTGCCACATAGCGCATTTCGAAAAGGCAAGGAGTTGAAGCTCCCAGCAAACAAGCGTTCAAACCTGTTTTTTTTTTAAGGACTGGTTTCTTTCGTTTTTTTGTTATTTTGATTTTTCCTTTGTTTTTCTTCGTTTTTCTTACTTTTTTTGTTTTTCTGTTCCCCTCAATTTTCATGTTGAAACGAAGAGGAGATGCCGCTAACCATGGTGGTGTATCACTTCAAGTTCCACCAGAAGATTCATTCTCATTTTGCACATTTAGGAATGGGGGAGTTGTCCACCCTCATACTGCATTTCGATTCAAATGTGAGTCTGTATTTCAACGAGTTCGTGGGTGCCCAACATCACCTCGAATTGCCCTACCTCGCTGGCAGGGTTGGTGGCAAGTAGTTTTTTTCCCCCCCTTATTTCTGTGAATTTTGTTTTCTTTTTTTTTTCCTTTTCTTTTATTTTGGGAAGAGGGCAATGAGGCCCTGAGGCGCAACGTGTAAGGAAGGTCATGCCTGACTGCAGCTGATTTTGAACTCTGGGCTGTGTTTCAACAAACGTGGTGCTTTGGGGCACTACGATTGTGCCTTGCCTTGTTGGCAAGGTCAGAGGGAGGAATACGATGTTCATTTTTTTTTTTTTTTTTTTTTTTTTTTTTCATTCCTTTTGTTTGGTTTTCTCATCTCGCTTTTCCCCTTGCTAGGGAAAAACGAGGCTGTTGAAAAGAGAGAGGCTGAGAAAGGTCTGCTGGTCTTGGGATTTTAACCCAAGGTTCGTGGCTTGAAAGGCACGAGTTTCCCTGCCTCAGACAAGGCCTAGAAAAAAAAAGAAAAAAAAAATAGTTTTTTTGTATATATGTGTGTACCTGACCACTGTCCGGGCCAGGTTCGCGAGTAGTTTGTTGCACCTTGAGCAACAAACCAGCTAGGGAGCTAGCTCTGAATGAGGTCAGACTTAGGAGAAGATGCATTGTTGCGGCTAGGCGTCAGCAATAGCAAAAGGACAAGGGAGGAGTTGTACAGCGTCCCCTTGCTGCTTTTACATTAGGAAAAGAGCCTGATCCTTTTTCTAATGGATGAACCTGGTCTTTTGGACTTTTGGGACAAGTAGCTGCCTTTGGAAATCAAGGGCCCAGCCTGAACCATAATTTTTGGTTGAGGGCTCAAACTGCTACCACCACCTCTCAGAACTATAGAAGCAGTCCATTGCCCTTAGCTGCCTCAAAGTTGTGAGACAATGATGAAGCTGATTTGCTAGAAGGCAAATGTTGCATCTGCTGAGGGGAAAGGCTACTGGAACGGACCCGCGGTTAATGGAAGACCCAAAATTCGGGGTTTTTCACTGCATCATTACAAGCAATGTCGTCGAAACGTTTGCAAACAAACTATGCAGGCTCATAATACAAACGTAAAAAAAAAAAAAACAAGCAAAAAAAACCAAAAAAAAAAAAGATGAACAACACTATAAAACCCTATTCGAAGTAGCTTTCGAAGTTCGCCAAAACGTTTTCCGAATTCGGTGTTTTTGCCAATTTTTTTGTTACTCGTCTAAATACTCCGAAACTGAATACAAATATACCCTAAAGCTTATACATATCAGACCAAAAAACAAAACAAAAAAAAACAAAAATTCAAGGAAATATGGCAGTTTCGGTGAAAATTTCGTCGAAAATGACACCACCTATTGACCACGAGTGCTGGAACGTCAGGAGGAAGGAGATGTTGTAGAGATGGTGGTCTGCATAGTAAAGTGAAAGGGAGATGACGTTCAACAAGGAAGTGGCCTACAAGTGAAGAGGAGAGGAAATGTTGTTGGTGGTCTGCATAGTGGAATGAGAGAGAGATGTTGTCCAACTCTATAGTGGACTGAATGCTGGTGAAAATGGGGGTAAGTGCTGCCGAAATCCTGACAGTTCAGCAAGGTGTGTAAAGGTGTTGAAGAGTGCGGCTATGGTGGGCCCATGAGTGGCCGGCAAGCAAAAGGGAGAGATTGCGAAGAAGGGTGACTAGGGAGCAGTGCACGACAGTGTGCTACCTTGGAAAAAAAACAAACACACGCAGGTGTGTTCCAATTGAAGGAGAAGGTGGAGGGAGAACTTTGTGATCGATCATCGCCAACTGAGCTGGAGGGCAGCGAGAAAAAAAAGTGCAAAAATTATAGAAGTTTGTGGTAACCATAGTCGTGGTTGAACGCCATAGCTAGGAGACTTGTGAATGAGCGGTGCCGGTGAAAGTGATAGTGGAAGGAAGGGAACGACAACTATAGCCAAGTACTTTATGGACATAGCCGCATGCTTGGTGAACGAACATTTGCAGTGTGGGCGACCGTAGCCGCAAGGAGGGAGTGGTGAATTGTTGTGAAGCGAAGTGGCGACAACTTGATATTGCAGTGGGAGTGGCCACGAGAACTAGAGGTGGCCGACAACCATAGCTAGTGGGCTTGGCATCCATTGCTGGTAACACCTCCTCCTTATGCATGCACCAGTTGCGACCATCCGTTTCGAAAACGGACAGCAACTTCTTAGAGGAGTCGAGGGCCTGAATTTGGTGCTCGAATTGCACCAGATACAGGCGCGTGGGGGTGGGGAGGGAAAAAAAAACCTGTTGAGCTTGACCCTACTTCGACACTGTGGAATGACTAGAGGGTGTGAGGCTGGCCGTTTGTCTCAGGACGACGGGTGCTCCCCTTCAAACAAGAAAACAAAAGGTCATTTTTTTTACTTATTTTTTGGAAAAAAAACAAAGAAGGGAAATGAAGAAAAAAGGGGAAGAAAAAAAACGGTCGCGTATGTAACCGCAACCGTGGTTAGGTGCGCGTGTGTATGTGTGAATGTGGGAGTAACTGCACCAATTCGTTTTTTGAACCAGGATGCAGTTTTGGCTGGGTACAACCATTCCCTGAAGCATGTGGCCTGAAGGGAAGGTCGTATGCTTCTGGGTTTGCCGCGTATGTAGCCGCAACCGTGGTTAGGTGCGTGTGTGTATGTGTGAATGTGGGAGTAACTGCACCTGTTCGTTTTTTTGAACCAGGACGCAGTTTTGGTCGGGTACAACCATTCCCTCAAGCATGTGGTTTGAAGGGAAGGCCATATGCTTCTGGGTTTGACAGACTTTGGTTCCCCTAGGGGAACATCAAGGTTTGTGGCCCTTGATCGTGAACTCAGATCAAGGGCCCATACCAGTTACAAATTTCTGACTGTGGGCAAAGTTGCTGCCCACAGTCTTCCAACATTTAAAATGCCTCGCAGATACCCTTGTCAAGGTTTCTCTCCCGATACCACAACGCGCGCACCCGCATCGTACCCATCTCTCTCTCTCCTCCCCTTTTCTCCTCCTTTTTTTTTTTGAATTTTCAATCTGTCATTGTTTTAGTTCGTCAATTGTGCTCCGACATTAGAGTCAGTTTGAGGTTATTCTTCATTACCCTTTTTTGTTTTTTAAGTTTGTCCGAGTTTATGCGAGCGGTCCGAGGTGTTTTTTTTTTTTT
>BFEA01000117.1:36000-48021 GCA_003427395.1 Chara braunii
TCCGATGCCCGTCACTTATACTATGGCTGGCAGCGGGAGCGCTGCTGGGCGAACGAACGAAGTCCAACTCCATCCCGGGTGAGTCCCAGGTCCCAAGCTGCTTCAGATGTAGGCTGTAGATGCTGGAAAGAGAACTGAAGGTCTCTGATGCAGGCCGAAAAAAGAAAAATAAGAAAATCACAATGAATAGAAGCCCTTGATGATGAGGATCTGTGGCTTGGAAAGAGGCACCTGAAAGGTCCAGCTTCACCTCTACCCGCTGAAATCCGAAGGTCCCAACCGTAGGGGACCAAACCGTAATCCGAAAATGGAACCACTGGAATCCGTCCAAACTGTAACCAACGAGAGAGGCTGGAGTGAGACAAATGCTGCACAGGTCCAATCCAGATAAAATAGGAAAAATGCAAGCCGTTGATGACGTAAAACTCTCTGAGGAAGAAGTCTCGTAGATGGGCCGCAGGCCTGCACACCTCCTATACCGCCCAGATCCCTCTATCGTCCCGCAAGTGACCGTGTCGTCTTGCAGGGAATGGTGGAACGAGCGAATGAGCGAGGGAAGCTGGCGGCAGAAGCGAGCGACTCCAGATCATGAAGGAAAGTATGAAGCAGGGTTAGAGTGGAGCAACAATTTGATTGAAGAGTTCGGCTTCGGACGACGATGGCGAAAAGGCATGCAAAAGATACTGTTGGGGCTGAATGAATGGTTGGAGCGGAATGACGTGGGGCGAAGTTGTATGACGTGTTGCGATTTGGATGTGCTATCTGTTGTGAGCGGCCAATGGATGGTTGAGGTAGGGGAACGGTGCAGGACAACGGATGGCGAGGGGATGACTATTGTTTCGCCTTCGACCGTGGATGCGGTTATAAATTGCCTGAGTAGTAGCTTCCGTTTGCTCGGGAGAGAGTGAATCGATGATCCGACACAAAGTAGTCGGGTAAAAGTCTTTCGAAAAACGTATCGCGAGTATGCTCTTGAGAAGGGGGTAGTCGAAGAGTCTGCGCGGCCCTTGCAGTGGAAAAAACTGAGCCTGGTGATAGTATACATGCGGAACAAGATTAGAACTTTAAAAGGTATGAGAGAGGCAGAAGCGTATCGGGATGCTGCTGCATTCTTGTATTTATGGGAGAGCTGACAGTGGAGCGGAGAGGGGTTACGATTGCAGTATCGAGAGATTGATTTTGTGGCAAAAGCCGTGAGACCAAGTTATACTAAGACAGATAGGCAAGGAGGGCGGTTTCTTATTAGGTTAAAAGATCGAATGGGTGAAGGGGAAACCTTTTTAGGAATTATTCCTGACTTGATAATTGCTTATGAAAGACTGGGTCAAGATATCCAGAGTGGATACTTATTCCGGAGTGGACGAGGAGAGAGTGCGCTTGGCAGCGGAGGATTTATGAAGAGGATAGAGAAGTGGTTTATCATTTACTGAACAATCACTTACTTTTGATAGTTATATGATTCCAGAGGATGAAGTTTTGACCCCTATCCCTTTTGATGATGCCAGAAGTTGTTTTGATATACGATTTTACCTTGTGTCTTACTGTACATTACAGTAACATACATGATGGTAGAGGCCACTCGCCAGAGAGAGCTGGTGAAAGTAAGTAGACAATGGATCAGTGAGCAACTGTAATCGCCATCATCTTGGTCAGAGGGGCGATTACGTATGGCACTCACTCTTTCTTTTCTTTTCTTTTCTTCGAGCCTGATTATGCGGTATGAGTACGGGATGAGGCGGGGGTGGAAGAGACGGGGCGATCAGCTAGGTTTGAAAGAAGATGGCCCTGAGGTTGAAGAGAGCCGGATTAGAAGAAGAGGAGCAGACTCTGGGACTGGGGATACATGAGAAAGGAGATTGGGGAATTTTGAATTTCCAAAGGGGTTGGAGGGATTGGATTCGAGGAAGCCAGGAGGCTTTGAGAGGGGAAGGATAAATGAGGAGATAATGGGCAGGACTAGCCAAAGCGCGGGAGATAGTTTGATGAAGCATGGAGGTGGGAGGAAACAGAAATCTCAACATAAAAATTTCCTAGAATTAAATAATCATTCTATAGTAAAATTACATTCTTAATTTTAAATTTTCATTCCATCTTAAAAAATGTCATTCCAATTTTAAAAATTTTCACCGTACTTGAAAACTTTCCTTCCAATAATGGGGTATCCCTTCTTATTTGAACTGGATGCTAGAGATGGAATGAAAGTCTGGATGAGTTCATGAAATATTTTAATTGGACTGTTATTCTAAGTAAGGATTTACAGTCATAAATATGTTAATCCAATATAAATTAGAAGATATTTGTTGTAGTAGAATGAAAGTTTAATTAAAACATTTCATAGACTCGTCCAGACTTTCATTCCATCTTGAACAAATAGATGTAGTTGAAAGGGAAAACGCATATTTAGACCGAAACTTATCAAATAAAACTGGAAATTTTACAATTAGACGAACATTCGAATGATAATTTATAAATATGAAGGATTTTTTTTTTTATGGAATGTTTTTTCAACTTTCATTTCTTGTGGGAATTTTTCTGTTGCTGTAAGGTGAGTTAAGGAGAAGATTCCAGTTTAGAGCAAGTGAGTCCACTTGGAATGCGTGTTGCGACCAGATTCTGGAGACGAAGAGTGGGCATAAATGATGATAATCTGAAGCGAATAAGTCGATAGCAGGCGCCCTTGTCGAAAAATTGAGGCCTTGATGTGGGAAGAGAGTCCCCAGTCCGAATTGTCTTCTAACTTAGAAACTGAATTTGCTTGCTGGTTGAGATTGCGGGGTACCCAGATTGGATAAAGCGATGTACTGTGTGAAATGAGAAAAGAGGCGATTTCGCGAAGCTAGGGATTGAAAAGAGGGTCTGCGGATCTGAGGTTAGAGAGGAGGAACGAAGCGGCCTGACTGTCGAGCTGAAGTCTAATGGCGGAAGATTTGAGTAAGTGGGGATGGTTTGAAAAAAGGAATCGAAGAACTTGGAGGACTGCGAAGAGTTCTCTATGGGTGGAAGAGGATGGAAGTAGAAAAGGTGGAAGACATTCGTTAAATACGAAAGATTGAGAGGGGAAGTGGACAATTGCTGCAATCTGGGAGGCGAAAGCATCTGTAGAGATGAAGATTGAGGGATATCTAGTTAACCAAAGGCGTCCCGGAAGGGTAGGAAGGTGATTGATCCACCAAATGAGGTCCGAAATGAGGTGTTCTGAAATTGGTGCAGGAGAATCCCAATTGGCGGGAGAGATAGCGTTATACAACGAGGATAAGAAAAGTGGAGCTGGGAGAAAGGTCTTTGAAAGGGAAGCAAGCTTTCCTGCTAACATGGCTAGGGTCCTACTTGAAGGGGAAGAAGATTGGGAAGATCTGATTAGATTGAGGATTTTGAGAGCCTTGTCGAGTGGAACCTTGATCCTCTTGTCATAAGAGTCAATGATGAAACCAAGGAATTTTATTTGCTGCGAAGGAATGAAAGAGCATTTGGAAATGCTAAGAAAGAAACCTAAGTTATGGAGTAGTGCGACGTAGTTGAAGGTTTGCCATAAAAGGAGAGGAAGAGAAGGATTTGCGAGGGCAAAGTCGTCAATATAGGAAGTAACGAAGACATCCCTAATTTTGAGTTCCGCCATGATTTCTTGCATCACAGTAGTAAAGATCCAGCAAGCTGCTGAGATACCAAAGCAGAGGGTATTGAAGTGAAAATTCGAACCATTCCAAGAAAAAGCCAAGAAAGGACGGTGGTCAGGGTGGATTGGAATGTGGTAGTATCCATTCTTTATGTCAAAACAAAAGAGGAAATCGGTTGTTTGAGAGCCCGAGAGAGGAGCAACTAAGTCATCTATGGATTCATAGTGGAAAGGTGGGAAAGAAAAAAAAAAATTGACGAATCTAACATCGAGAATAAAACGAGTTTTGAAAGAGCTTTGAATTGCAAAAACAGGGTTAATAACTATCGAAGACGGGGATAATTCGATTACCTTACTCTGAAGGAGTTGATTGACTGAAGAGGAAATGAAATCAGAATGATGAGGGAGGAGGTGATGATTGGGGATTGAGGTGGGGGGAGGTTGAGAAAGGGATAGGACACGCTTAAACTGAGATGAAGAGTAAACATTATTGACCATGTGATGAACTTCTATGATTTTGGAAACTGGTACATGCTTGGTGACTACGAAATTAAGGCGAACTCCGTGCTTGATCCATTGAAGAACAGGGTGGGAGAAGCGACGGGTGGAAGAGGATAGCAAGAGGCTCCAATTTGAAAAGTGAGAAGAGGGTGAAGCTGCAGAGAAGTCATCCGGAGAACGAAGCCAAGAAAGAGGTTCTTTGAGGGCAAAAAATGTTTTTCGGAGATCTTGAGAGGAAGGTGGCTTAGATAGATTGGAAAGAATAACAGGAACTGAAGGAATAGAGAAGGGGGGAAGGTTATGCTGCGGCGTTATCGTGCTTTGTGCCACTGTCGGTTCTGCGAGAATCTGCGTCTGAGTGAACACGCTTTGCTCCACGTTCGTAGTCGTAGCCCCTGCTAGAGTTGTCATAGGAAGTTCGTTCATCTTCGTGCCTGGAGGAGTCGGTCTTCTTCTTGTATGGGGTCTTGCCTTCCAGTTCCGCTCTTTCGGCTCTGCAAGATGCATAGTAATCGATAAGCCCATGAACGCAAAATGTGTGGACCTTTTTAACAGTCCAGGGCGAGAATTAAAGGTCGGGTGGCCGCCCTAACGTACCTGGTTTTCTCCTGTTGAGCTCTGTTGAGGCAGTAGTGATATCCCGCGTCAATTAGAGGTAGGGCTTGCTCCATTCCTTCTTTAGCAGCGCGGTTCAGAAGAGACTTGACTTCTCTAGAGATTCTTCGTTCCATGCAGTCCTTGGCGATAGAAGAAACTCGGGAGATGAAATCGAGAGCATAAATCTTGCCAAAAGGATAGGCCGAGTATTTGAGATTGACAGCCTTGCATCTGATTACCGAAGCGATCTGCCAATAATAGCAAGGTCTCTGAAACAGCTACTTCCATGCTTTCAACTCATCGCAGGACGGAGGAGATTTGGGAAGAACGTTGAGCATCCAGGAGTCGATATTTGTAATTAAGACTCGATAGAGCTGGTTGTATGCTTGATTGTCGTCTTCTTTCTGGAGTAAAAGTTGCTGATTGAGTTTGGTCTGCTGGAGTAATTGGGACTTGAGTTCTTCAAACTGCTGCATTGTGACCATATTATCTCGGGAAGAAGATGATGATGGTTGCAAATTCAAATGATGTTGGGGGGGATTGATTGGTGGGGGGGGGGGGTACGGGAAGAGGGGGGGGGGGGGGGGGGGGGGGGGGGGGGGGGGGGGGGGGGGGGGGGGGGGGGGGGGGGCCCTTGGGGGGAGAAAAAAAAAAAAAAAAAAAAAAAAAAAAAAAAAAAAAAAAAGATGGGAAGTAGATGGGAGATTGTAGTGATGAGAGATTACAAAGACAAGTGTACAACGCATACACCACTTCATATGCAAAATACACCAATCAATTGCAAAACTTAAGTACACATCCGCATAGTAGCATTCTCATGCGTACATACATCAGGTACTAACGGTGTTCCGGACAGGTATGGCACCCCGACCGGTTTCGACCGCCGCCATGCGGTCTCCCTCAGGGGGAACAACCCTACTTCTCCCGAAATTGTTTCGTAAGTCCGCTAACCCACCTCACGTCCTCGTACCTCCAGCCATTTCCGGAGATGGCTAGCTTCCGTTGACGGTAAACCCGAAAAGATAGTGGAAAACACAGTAACTGCTTATATCCCCAAAGTAGTCACTCAAGCCCTACTCCCTTCCTGACTCACTGCCTCAGATACTGTTCCTATTTCCTTTCGGTCCTCTGCAAAAGTCCGAAGGTAGCTGAAGTGTCATTAGGCAGACCGCTCTTCCTGTACCAGAGCCTATTGGTCCACAAGAGGTACACCTGCCTATGCTATACCAGCAGCAGGAGGCCTGAGCCACTAGGGGCTTTAAAAAAATTGAAAACCACAAGGCCTACATCTAACAAAGTCACTCAGGGCTTTGAAAACCAAAATCTCTATATTCGACGAAGGCCCCTATCTCTTGGAACCCCGTCCCTTAGTCTAAGCGTACCGCAATCATCACAAGTAGAGTAACTCTACTGTTGCACAGGTATCATATACACCACACACACACAATGCCCTTCGTTACCCCTGCACAAGTCCATACTCCAAGGTCACAAAACAGATTGCCGGTCGGAAAAAACATCTGCAACAGGCCTATAAAACGAGAGTCAACTTCCCTGTGTCCCACGACAGGCCCCTATCCCGTGGGGCACTTAGCTTCTAGTCCACCTAGCAGATGCCTTCTTACTAAGATTCGACTTACTGTTACACGATTGTCGTACTCCCCACACACGCACGCATGCAAAGCCCTTCGTTTTTTGTACCATCGTCATACTATAAGCCCTAAAAACAGAATCGCAGGTAGAAATGAGACATGCAGCTTGTAGATCCTAATGCAGGCCGATTAATATCGTCTGTAATCCCTCATCACAAATTCACCTAAGACACATATACTACTATACATGCAACTATCATGCAACCCCTACATATAACAAATCCAGTCACTTGTAAGTCCCTAGATCTCGCCTCTTCCGGTGCTGAACCGCTTCAGCTTCCTTTTGACAAAGTCATCCGGAAAGTCTTTCAATCTCAGCTCCCTGCTGAGTGTGAGCACCCGCCATGGTATCTTCGGCCGTAAGGTCGTGTTGTTGTCGATGCGGTGCAGGTAGCTGGCCACTACTGCACTCTTCGCCTGCTTGTTGCCCCATGATTGATAGCTCTGGCCATTCTTGAATTCCAGAGACTCAGTCCCCCACATTGACTTCTCGTTCCTCGAGACTTGGACACTACTCACGTACGATGGTACACTCCTCGCACGCATCTCCAGTCCTAGGAAATCCTAGATTCCTTTGCCCTCATCGGTCCTCTTCAGTGTCAGGTTGTCCGGGTAACATACTTTAAAACTGTCTTTCATCCTCATCTCCATTGTGCTCTCCAGTCTCCTTCCCACGTCGATGATGAGGCTGACGTCATCCATGAAACGCAGGCCATGTACACTGCTCCTCAGATTTCCCCGGCTGTTCAAGATTTTGAATTTCGAGTACGCATATAGTATGCACGCTAGCGGTGGGCATGTGCTCTTACCCATCGGAATGCCTACAATTTGTCGTAGGAGTAACCGTGTTGCATACATATATGTATGCTCCAAGTCGACATGGACGAAGTTCTTGATGTCTTCGAGCTTCATCGCCCTCCAGTGGTCAGCGTCTGTCGTCCTCCCAAACATACACCCTTTCCCTCTCGTGTTCACCCGGATGGTGTCCTGTCCTTTGCTTATATAGTGGTCAATGATCCAATTGACCGCCTCCATTATGTCTCGGTGTGACAGTTTGTTGAACATGTCCTTGATGTCAGAGGAAATGACAACCAACTGCACCACAGAGCTAGCCAGAGCATCACATCTCCTGTTAATCCTCTCAATGCGCTGGGTCACATCTGAGACTGATCGCAGGTTGAAGTGTTAGTAAGCCGGCAGTTTGAACAACATGTGATTCAGAGCTTTGGCGATACATCTCTTTGTCTTTGTTGCTGGATCCGAGTATGACGGACATATGGGACGGTACCTTTCGACGTCCTTGTGTTTAGGTAGGATGTATGCCACACCGAAGGTCCTTTGCTTATCTGGCAAACTTAGCTAAGTCCTCCTCCTTGAATAGCCGTTGCACTCCTTCCTTGATTTCTTCATCGCTTTGTTGTACGACTTCATAGTCGAGATTGATGACAAACGTGCTCATCATTGCTTCAAAGTAGAGATATGGGCACATCACGAACGTCTCCCCTGGATTCCTGTCCAGAGGTGTCAGAACCAAACCCGCAAATCTCCTCCTAGTCTGCTTTACGACCTCGATGTCCAAACAAATCTCTCTCGGTGTTTCGCGGCGTATCATACAAGATCTGACCTCTTCTCAAGTCACGCGCACTGCTTGTCCACTTTCATTCCTTCCTTGCCCAAATGCTTGTTCAATCTCCTGGCGAAGCAAATTCACACGGTCCGGATATCGCGCCTTGGGTATATTATTTGTGTTACATAGCACGGGTGCACTCGTGGTACCTCATGTAGACGGAAGCTTACATGTTCCCCTACCCTTGGATAGGGGAGACCTGCGCACGTGCAGGTGGACACAACCGCGAGAGAGAAAATACGTTGGTTGTGCAGTATTTCCGCAACGGACTGGTCTTTTGCCCAGACCGTTCGTACTTTACTTCATATCCGCTTCGCCATACATGCAAGTAACGCTGGTTCTTCGATCTTATTGTTGATAACCGTCCTGACTTCTGCTAACTTCACCCTGTCGTCGTACTTGACCTTCACGGTGAAACCAGCTCCCATCACCCATCCTATTTTCTCCTTGGTCATCCTACCAATGATCCGCCTCAGGTAAGATCGTGTTGACTTTTCTTGGAATTCCTTCGCTGCTTTGTACAGTCTAAACATAGTGTCGACGTCTGCTTGTTTCACCTGTTGTAACTTCCTCGGGTTGCGTAGTAGTGCTATCAACATCTTCTTGTCGGGTCCGCTCTTCGGTTTCCACTTCCTCAGGTACTTGACTTGGACGTCTTCGCCCTGCTCCATGCGACATCTGCATTTGGCCAGCTTCGTCGTTTGCCCGCCAATCTCGACGGTGGCTGCTCCAAATGCTTTCCTAATCTTCTTCCATCCATCGATTCAACTGTTACCGCCTGACGAGTACAGCCGGAATGTTCTCGCGCCTGCCTGTTCGACTTCCACCAAGACCTTGTACACGTTGCACTTTCATGCCTCGTCATCGTTCAGTCGGACTTTGACCGTCTCGACGGCTCGCCTTTCCCCACTCGCCTTCTGCTTGCACTTCTCTCGTTCCCATTCAGTTTTTCCTCTTCGTTGTTTCTTCCTTCCATTTGGACTTCTTAGCCACCCCGCTCACATTCAGGACTGATGACCATTTTCGTATGTACATTTTTTTCGAGTTCCATTAGGTTGTGCGTGGCTTCTTTATCAATTGGTAGGATGGCGTACGACTCTGCTCCGAACACTCTCCACCAGCGGTATAGGTGTGTGCTCCTCTCGTTCCTTGCACTTCCCACCACATGTTCCTTCCACCTCATGTTGATATCTCTGCTGGTTTGCCCAATGTATGATGCTTTACATCGTGGTGATACCAGTGTATAGATGTCTCTATGTCTGTCCTGGAAGTTTGTGTCGTACTTCTTGTACAATCTGATCCATGATGTCGTATACTTCGATAGCCACTTCACTCTTCCCGTAATTCCCAGTAGTACAACCACGACTCAATACAGTCTTTCAACTGCAGTCTCGAAACTCGACTCCTTCCGGTGTTTGATGAGCCCGTGGCAAAGTCCCCATAGCACGGGCCCATCATCCGCGAGTCAATCCTCCTCGTCCCCTTCACTGAACGTGTCAGATGCCACTTGGTTCACGGATGTCGCTTCGTTCTCGGCATCAACCGTTATCTCATCTTCACCGTAGGCCTCTTTCGCTCGTTTCTTGGCAACATTGATAACTGCAAGCACCTTGTTATCGTAGTCCAACTCTTAATGCCGACATAAAACGCTTGAGGTCGTCCGCCTGGAACTCGGTAAGTTGTTGCATGTTATCAACCACGAACTTAGTCTTCCCGGCCGATCCGATCCTGGCGGTTATCTTAATTTTTGGCGTTCCTTTCTTCGGTGTGTATCTTTTTGGAGTCTTGTTTCCCCCTTTGTCTGACTTGAACCGTCTTCTTCGTGGTCTTCTTGGATGTCGTCGCATGCAGCTTGGCCGCCAGTTTGACCGACTTTATCGTCGTTTTCCGAGGTGTCCGTTTTGGTGGCAATTCCATCGCTGGACTGCTGCCAATAGTAACTTCCGGACTCCTCTTCCGCTTCTCCTTGATTGTCAGGCCCTTCCACTTCTGACTAATCTTGTCCACTTCACTCGCTGTCCAATTGCTGGTGTACGATGTCGATGATCTCGATGACGATATCATTGGCGATGTCGCTGCCTGCTTCCCTTTGATTATGGAGTGGAACACCTCCATGTTCCTCCTCATCTCCTCTTGCATCTGTTATCTCAAACCACCTACACACACTGCCGTGTGCAGACGCATCGCCTTGCCAAACTTCAATTTCTCCTCCTCCTCTTTCTTCTTCGTTGCTTGCTTCTTCGCGATCCGGCTTTCTTTCGTTTTACGTGCTTCCTCTTTTGCTTGGCGCTCCATTTCCTCACGTTGCTCCCGCTCTAGCTTCTCCTGCCTTCTGCGTTCTTTTTCCTCTTTCTTCTTGTTCTCCCTCTCGATGTACTCCTGGAAGTTTGCCACGGATTTGCCGAAGTCTTCGAGTTGCTTCTTCACCTGCTCGTCGACGACTTGTTCGGGTTTCTGAGTACCCGATCTGCTCGCTCCACCTTTTGTAACACTTGCCTCGCTTCGATTCCAGCATTGGTTCTTATAGTGGCCTGGCTTGCCGCATTCGAAGCATATCGGCGGTCCTCTTCTTACGTAATCGTCGCCTCCATAGCCTCGATTACTCCCTTCATGATAGTCGTTCCGGCTCCTTCCACGTGTTCTGTCTCTAGGCTCTTCTCGCTTGGTATCCCGTCCCCTTTCGTAGTGGTCGTTCCTGGCTTCTCTGTCGTGTGTTCGGTAGCTACGATCGCCCATCTTCGTCCACTTCTTTGTCACGCCGTCCCGTGTTCGTCCGCTTGGTTGTGACTCGTCGCTCCAACCTTGTCTCCGCTTCGTCGCTGTTAGCCGCTCACTGCGCTCAGTATATGACCGAAAATCGTCACTTCTGACCTCGACGAACCAAATCAAATCATCCACGTAGTCTTACATGCTCACACAACACCCAGCAACACGTCTCCAGGTAGGTTCACATGCGCTTTCAAAGATTGTAGTGATGAGAGATTACAAAGACAAGTCTACAATACATACACCACTGCATATGCAAAATACACCAATCAATTGCAAAACTCAAGTACCCATCCGCATAGTAGCATTCTCAAGCGTACATACATCAGGTACTAACTATGTTCCGGACAGATATGGCACCCCGACTGGTTTCGACCGCTGCCACGCGGTCCTCCTCAGGGGGAACAACCCTGCTTCTCCCGAAACTGTTCCGTACAGTCCGCTAACCCACCGCAAGTCCTCGTACCTCCAGCCCTTTCCGAAGATGGCTAGCTTTGTTGACGTCAGACCCGAAAAGATAGTGGAGAACACAGTAACTGCTTATATCCCAAAAGTAGTCACTCAAGCCCTACTCCCTTTCGGACTCACTGCCTCAGGTACTGTTCCTATTTCCTTTCGGTCCTCTGCAGAAGTCCGAAGGTAACTGAAGCGTCATTAGGCAGACCGCTCTTCCTGTACCAGAGCCTATTGGTCCACAGGAGGTACACCTGCCTACACTATACCAGCAGCAGGAGGCCTGAGCCACTAGGGGCTTTAAAAAAACTGAAAACCACAAGGCCTACATCCAACAAAGCCACTCAGGGCTTAAGAAAACTGAAAACCAAAATCTCTACATCCGACGAAGGCCCCTAGATGGGAGGCGCAGCTACTGGGAAAATGCTCAGTCTTTGCGTTAGCAGGCCCCCCCCTCCGCGGCCCCCCCCTACTCCCTGACCACCGCCTATTAGGGCAGGGTCCCCTACATAGATTTAGGAGTAGTGGTAGGTAAGATAATGAACGGTGAAAATTAAGAGAAGAAGAAAAAAGGAAAGAAAAGAGACAACTGCCTGCACAGGTCCAATCCAGATAAAATAGGAAAAATGCAAGCCGCTGATGACGCAAAGCTCTCTGAGGAAGAAGTCTCCTAGATGGGCTGCAGGCCCGCACACCGCGGGAATCTCGACGGGCGGGCGGGACCGCTTCGCCAAAATTGGCGAGACAAAACGACCTCCTCCTCAAATCCTTCTGACCGGACGTGTACTTGGTGGCGTGCAGGTTCGCGCAGGCAG